>BQNB010071304.1:0-22514 GCA_026074375.1 Tanacetum coccineum | reverse complement strand
ATTGTGAAAAATCAAATTGTGTTGATTGTTGCTGTTATGTCTAGCACGTGTGCTTTACTCTCTTTAATTTAATCAAAAGGAGCGCGTGTGCCACCCACTCTCACCCCATTAACATTCTTTCAACGAATCCAAAGTAGACACGTGGCTCATCTTAATCCTCTCAAAACTAATAAAAGGAGCGTGTGTGTGAAGTAAATGCATTTATCAAATGCATTGATATGGCCTCTCATTGGTGGATTGGAGTTATGCAAGGCCACATGTCATCTCACCATTAGATATTGGAATAATTCTGTGCTGGCATAATGAGGCGGTTACAAGGTATTAGTCAATGATTGGCTAAGGACGAAAATGACTATCATATCCTCCGATCTAGAGTTGTGATTGGACGAAGACCTGAATGGACGAAAATACCCTCACACAATTTTTTGCTTTATAAATGAAGACATTTTCAGACATGGGAAGTAGTAGTTTTTAGTTTAGAGAAAAAATTGGTAGTATAGTTTTTAGCTTATTTTTCATTGTAGCTTATTTTAGGTCTTTTGTAAAAGCTTTTCTAAAAGCTTCTTTAGCTTATTGTAATAAGATTTTGAGCTTATTAGTTGATATGTGTAAAAATACATATCCATTTTATATCAAAATAAACCCAATAAAGACCAAAAACATAATAAAAATGGCAAAGATATGCTTGTTTTTGTGTTTTGTGAGCGCACGTACGGATAAGACAAAAATCACGAGAAAACAGTCAAATACAGACAAACACGGACATGGGAAACGGAAGAGCACAAAAGAAGCTTTCTACAAATAAAGACAAACAGTCAACTTTGGTCAAACAGTCAAAGTCAACATTAGAAGACAAAAAATCCCAAAGTTACCCATTTAGTCCCTGAAAAATCCAAAGTTACATAATTAGTTCATAAGCCCTAAGCCCATAACCCTTTATACTAGTCTAGGGACCAGATCTGCCATTTTCAAAACTACTACACTACTTGGTTTTATAGTACAAAAACACAATGCAAAGAGAGGGACTAAATTTGCCATTTTCCCAAACTTCACCCTTTATCTTTCAGTTAAAAATCAAGCGGGAAAGTCTGTTTTAACTATTCATCCTTCGTCTTCAAAATTACCTATGGTCAAAACAAAGGGCTTTTCACAATTAAGGGGCAAGAATGGTAATTCAGAGATCATAGTACAAGATGGAAGGAGAAAGACGTCATTCTTATTGATCAAGCCAAGCAAGGGGCACACGTGGACTAGAGATAGCACAAGGGAATGTTAGTTTTACACTGATTGTACTCTCAAAAGAAGCACAAGAGAGTCTCAAAACGGATTGCCACGCTGGCAATCCGTGTGAGCTAATCATGATCCAAGGACTCAAAATGAAGATCCAATCATTAGATGAATGGATGGCAGAGATTGATAGGAGCGTGGGAAGATGACTAGAGGCTAGAAGGTTCCTTGGAGTGCTATAAATACCTCACACATTTCACACACACGAGGAGTAGTCTAGTTTTTTTAATTTTAGCTTAATTTACCTTTTTAGCTTATGCAAATTTACTTTCAGTTGTAATTTTCTTTTTGAGTAGTATGTAACTTTCAGTTTTAAATCCTTGTAATCCTTTTGAAGTTTAATAAAATCCTTGTTCTAGATTTAATCAAACTGTTTTTAAGTCATAAGCTCCTATAAGCTCTTTATTCTTATGTTATTTTGGATAAGCTCTCATTAGCTCTCACTAGTCTCTAAGCTAGTGATAGAGCTTAATTCAGACTTAATCTTACTTAGATCATAAAATCAGTTTAAGTACCTTGTAATTTGAACCTATAAGCTAATGGAAGGGGATCCAATAATGGAAGGGATCCCAAGGACTTTACTGGCTTATCCTTGGATAAGCCAGAGCTGTTGATGAGCTCTAAGAGCATATAAGCTTCTGTTTGGCTGAAGCTTATTGTAAGTTTCCTCTTTTAAATCCTGTCTTACTCTATAGTTTATAATCTGCTTATTTGCTTGTAGCTTGCTTATTTTAGCTTAACTAATTGTTTATTTGTGCTTAATAGTCTTGTTATAAGCTAATAGGAATCTGGTACTAAGGTTTTGATAACTAGTTTTCAATTTCATAAGCTTAATGAAATCTGCTATAGTCTAAAGGGGTGTTTGGATTAATGCTAATTGACCTAAAAAAGTCAAAGTGAATGGGAAATTTTTCTTTGGTTAGCTTTGTTTGCATATTTGATTAAGTTTTAAAAAGTTTTGCTAAGTTAGTTTAAGCTTAAAAACATCTTATGGCTTATTTTGCTTGACTGTGCACTAGGGGAGTTTTTGTTCTTTTAGATTTTTGAGATTTTTGATCCTAGCTTTCCTAGGTGTAGTTTTTACTTGTTAAGTGTTTAGACACACTCTTTGAGTGTGTCTATTGCAGGCTTGACCACCTTGGTCACCTGCATTTTTGGTTTTACCACTCTGTCAATTGCACCAGCGGGATTAACAATAAGTTAATACTGTTGGTCTTATTGAATCAAAATTAGGTTAGTTTAAATAAGTTTTAGCTTTTAAAACTCAATAGATTTATAGATTAGATATATGATAAGTTAGATTAAGACTAAATTTCAAATTTCTAGCTTAATATCTTAGGTACATTTGCTTTTAAAAGTTCATAAAAATCTAAAAAAGACCAAAAACAGTAGTAACCTAGACTAGCTTCTAAATTTAAATTTCTAGCTTATAATAGCTGTTTTTATGGTTTGGATTCTTAGCATATAAGTAGATAGTTAAGTTTTTAAAAGCTCAAGGTTTAGTATAGCTTAATGAGCTTTTTAGCTTAACTTGATTTTGCACTTTTAGAGTTTACTTCTGAGTTTGCATTTTAGATCTTCAAATCTAGTTAGCTTAAAGTGTTAATGCTTAGATTAGCTTATTAAAATTAGATAGTAGACATCATTAGCTTTCCAGGACAGCTTTTAGATTCAAAATTGAGCTTAAGATGAGTTGTGTGCAAGCTTATAAGTGAATTTTAGCTTTTTAGAGCTTAAAAGCTAAGTTCCTGAAATCAGCTTATTAATAAGCTTTTTGAGAGCTTAATTTTGAGTTTAAGCTTATAGTCCGTTTATTAAAGTTGCTTAAAAAGTTGTCCTCTACAACTTTTCTTCTTTAAGTTTTTCATAAAAACCAAAAAAAAGGGAAGTGGAAGTCGGGGGTGAGCAAGACTCGAACCCCCGACCTCAACACCTCAACCTTTTTATACACATACCCTTCCACTCCTTACCGCTGTGCCCTTGGGTCTTCTTCATAAGACCCTTGCCCAATAAGCTGTTAAGCTTATTTCATGACTTATTTTATAAGCTTCAATCTCGGGCTTATTTTTCCTAGGATTTAGATAGTACAAGCTATTTTCTGTCATTTTTCTAGAATTTTTAGAGTTAATTTAGTATTTTTAATCATTTATTTTCATTAAAAACTTTAAAAATCATAAAAAATAGAAAAATAACCAAAAAAATATAAATCTTTTTTAGAAAATTTTCTTTTATCCTAAAGTTCATAGGAAAATTAGTTTTGCTTTCGTAGGGTTTAAATTGCAAAATTTCGTTTTCTAAAGAACGGGATTCGTTTTTGTTTTCATTTTTCGTGTTTTAACGTTCATTTTAACTCCGTTTTTGTTCTAGTTTTCTTTAAACTTATTTTTTAGTCAATTTAAGTCCATTTAAAAAGAAAAACTCAATTTAGATTTAATTTTATAAATTTAGGGTTTGTAGCTTCCGTTTAAGGTTCCCGTTTTGCGTTTTTAGTTAAAATTTAAATTCCCGTTGTTTGTTTTCATGCTTAATAGTTAGAGCTTGCTAATTTTAATTGTTAAAAGTAGATAATCAAATCAACTATTGTTTCCCATTCAAATCATTGTCCAAGCATCAAACGTAGTCTCAATTTCACAAATCGTTAGGGAAAACAACCCAGGGAATCATACTTCCCGGTTAAGATACATATTATATTATATTATACTCCCTCCGTCCCATTTTTATTGTCCATGTTTCCTTTTTGGGATGTCCCAATTTAATTGTCCACTACTAAAAATAGATAGGAAAGTTTGATCAAGTTTACTATATTACCCTTGTTTGAAATTATTATTACAAACTTTAAAGAAGACTTTAATTAATTAGCTAAGGGTAAAACTGTCATTATGTCAAAAAGTAAGAGAGAGAAAGCAGTAATAAATGCACTTTTATTAAACTGTGTGTTTTTTGTCGGGGGACAATAATTTTGGGACGGAGGGAGTATATATTTTGAAGAATTTCCTTTTCACCTTTGTCCTCAAGGGTAATTTGGTAAATTTTCCATAGTATTATATATTATATATATATTATAAAAATCCGTATCAGTGCTCCAAGTATATAGGTTGGAGGAATAAGAAGAAGTTATGTGTAGGTTGAAGAAGTTATGTTTGGATAATTTAGAGGAGGTCATGATAAATGAGGAGAAGGCTTGAAAAGAAGGTAGGTACTTCAAGTATATAAGTTAAAGTTATGAGAAGAGGACCTTAAGGTTGAGGGTGATTTTGAAGTGGAGCAGGTGAAGTATTTAGAGTATGAATGAACCCTTCATTGTATTTGACAATCTCCAATCCTATCTTCCAATAAAAGTGAGCTTGCATCATCCTAGTGAAGTCTTCTATCATCATAGTTTAACCAACTTCATGCTATTTACACACATATCTCCTAACTCCCCCTTGCTCATTGCATCCCCATGATAATATCATTAATTGTATATTGACTCTAACGGATCCATGGATCAAATAAATTACCATCGATGCTCAAGAAGTTCGATGCAATTTAAATGAGTAGAGCGCTTGCAAGTGCTCCCCCTCGGTGTATGCTCCCCCTTGTTTGGGGAACCAAGGAATCAAGATATTGTTGTGCTACAAAACAAAGTTAGTAGACAAGTGCACGTATACATATAGCAAAACATTAGCGGGGAACTAGACATGCACTTCTAGGTTTTATTATAAAGTATGACACTTTAAAAGAAAGTTGGAAGCTAGACACATGCAATCATTGTTTTAAAAATCAACAATTTAAATGATATAATTAAAAGACTCAAGACATATGTTTAAGGACAGAGATTAGACCGACTTTTAATAAACGAGAATGGGATTCATTTATTGATTAACACAAAAATATTATGAGAATAACTTTTTAAAAGTAGACGAATGACATTTAATATCTTGGCGAAATATGCCAAAATATATACTTTAAAATGATTAAAAAATAGATAGGACGAGAATGGAGATGATATGCTCTTGGATGAGAATGAAAAAGAGATTCCATAGAGCCGAGAAGTAGGGAAGGATGAGCGAGACTAAAGAAGGAACGTGTTGACGAAGGGTAGTTAGAAAGGATTGATATATCATTTGCACTAACAATTGATGTGCATGTGATCCTATCGAGACAAAGGTGGATGATTGGGAATTTAAAGGTTTGTTTGGTGTTTTGTTGGTTGACAATGTTGAGGAACAAAGGTGGGATGTGAAATGAGGTAGTGGTTCTTTCAAGGTGGAAGAATAATGAGAGACTCAACATTGTGGCGACTCAATAACACTTGAAGATAGAATATCTTCTTTATGTTCTTCACTTTCTAGAAAATTGAGAGTTTTGCGAATGAGTGACATTTGCATTTCGCAAATTACTTAAATATTTCGGATGAAATAATTAAGTTGTCAAGGGATATAGGAAGATTCTAATAGTAACAAGACTATTAGAAGAGAGAAGAAACGTTTAGAAGTGAGAAGAAACGTTAGAGATGAGGAGACTTATTAGAAGTGAAAAGGAACGTTTAGAAGTTCGAAGAAACTTTAGAAGTAGAAAGACTATCAGAAGTGAAACGACTACTAGAAGAGAGAAGAAACGTTTTAGGAGTGAGAAGAATCGTCTAAGAATTTGAGACAAGACGTATGCGAGATGTGAGGACCAAGGTTTGTATGTGAGGGGATTTATTGTGAAGTGATGGATTGTAAGTCTATCGATTGTAAGGAATGTGTTTGATAATGAGATGCATTTCATTATGAAATTCACTTGACTCTTGAAAACATAAGCAACGATGCTTAGGAGTGTTGGGATATGAGGATGACCCATTGATCTATAGAGAGATATTGGGTATAGGTTTGGGTGTGGAGTAGACGTTAACTCATAGAAGAAGAAGAGAGAAACAGGGTGTTCGTTTTATGATTAGAGAAGGAAATGAAAGATATCACAATCCTGCTACCGGCGGTTCCATATATATATGGGGGCCGCCTGTTTTAATCAGGGGGCCGCCTGGTTTATGGGGACCGCCACCAGCAAAGGTGTTTTGGAATCGATTGTTAACAATTTTTTTTTGAAAAGAGTGACATTTTAATTTGCATTTCGCTAATTAAAAAATACTTATAGTACTTCGGATGAAGTAGTTAAGTTGTCACGACATGGAATGGAACACGGACTAGAATCGAAACTAGAAGAAAAGAGGAGAACGATTTATGGAATGGTTCCCTTATTTCCTATATCCCAAGCGAAAGATAATTTAACGATTTCGCGATTGAGGGGGTAAGAAAGATGTCGGGCGATTTTGGATCTTCAGACGCAACCTTTTCGATGGAGATGTTTCCTTTTGGACATTGTCCCGAAGGAAATGGTGACGTATCTTCGGTGTGTTTCGTACGCGAAAATAATAATAGTAATAATAATAATAATATTAATAATAATAAAGACGAAAAAAACAAAGATGGAGGTGACGAGCTTGACAATGTCAAAACAGATGGTGGTCTTCTCAAGTATTGTGAATGTTTATAGAACAATCACATGACGAGGTATAAGGTTATCTTAAAGGTGGTAGCGGAAATAGCCTAGGAAAGGGATTAGCCATCTCTATGGTTGATGAGGCGTGGTTGAGTGAGAAGAAAGAGGTGTGATCGAAAGACAAAGAGTGTTTTCGTCGAAAGAAAGAATGTTCTCGTCGAAGAGAAAGAATGTTTCGTCGAAGAGATAGAGTGTTTTCGTCGAAGAGAAAGAATGTTTCGTCGAAGAGAAAAGGAGAGCGTTTTAACTTATGTTGTTAAAAGACTTGAATAGGGATTTTCGGATATGACCTTTAACATTTGCAATCGCAAGTTAAAGATACTTGAATATTTCGGATGAAATATTTAAGTTGTCAAACCTACTTGGAGGAGCGTTAGATTTGTATCTAAGCTTTATTTGACTAAAGAGTTGGATTATTTAGAAGAAAGGGAGATGGTGATCAAAGGAGTGTGTGAGTGAAGACTCTAGAAGATTTAAGACCATTTTATGACTCTTTTGAAAATTTAGATTAGTGCCCCATACGCAAAGAAAGATATTCTAGTATGAGAAAATATATACATAGATGTATAAGACATGTAGATATAAGCATGCAAGTTTATCTAAGCATGCATCAACATAATAATCAACAAAATTAATGTGTAAGACTGTATGACATCTAAACCTTACTTGTCATACATCAACCTAACATATTGTAGGTGCACAATTAACATGTAAGTCATGTAAGATGACGCAAATAAAACATGATAATTTTAAATGTAATCATCATGTAAAACATGTTAGCATTTAGCATTTAGGAGCATGTGTCATTTAGATAAACTAAAAGATATTTTATCTAAACTGCTAGAAAAAGACAAATGCCTTTATAATAGACATGTATTTAATAGATATACAATTAATCGTTGAGCATCAAAATAGTCATGAAGTCATATACTTGCATCAGACGGGAGCAAGTTATCATCTTGATGCTTCAAAGCACATATGTGAGGTGCATGTTATCTAGATTGATTAAGAAGAAATCTATTTTCTACTTGCTTAGTGTGCACTCCTAATGAGATACAAAGTCTATCGATGTAGACTATCATTAGGCATATTTAGGAAGAGTCATTTAATCAAATTAGAGAGTGAATATGAGACTATCACTAGGGGTCCTCAATTCAGGCCAAACACGACCATTTTTATGGGTTATACCACAAACCCAACTTCATTCTTGGAAGCAATTCAACCGTTAGGTCAAATTGAATTTCTAGTGCAATAGATTCTTCAGTAGTCATGGTTAGACAAAATATAATTCCTATATTTGCCTAATGAAGTGTAGTAAAGATAAAATTTGTATTATCTTTTCATAGAAGGCCTAACATGAAAATTTACTCTATATTACAACAGAGTAATTTTAGAAAATTCCAGAAGCGTAATTGTAAATCTTAAAAAGATTTTTATATAATATTTTCATACTGTATATTTACCGGGATGTTTGATCACCCGGGTCGTTTCCCCAACGTCTTGTGAAATTGAATCCACGTTTTAATGGGTTTATGATTTGTATGAGAGATAAGATATTTTTTTAGCAACAATTTAAAATGAACAATTAAAAGCAATTAAACACTTAACAATTAACGGGAAACAAATAAAACGCGACAAATAAGCAAATATACTAAATTTAACTCTTAAAAATTCAAACTAAATTTCTAAACCTAAATTAGGACAAAAGAAAATTTTAAGAAAAAGAAAAACATTTTTTTGATTATTTTTGAATTTATTATGAATTTAAAACTATTTTAATCTAATTAAATCCTAAAAAATAGCAAATTAAGTCCTAAAAATTTAGAAAAATGATTTTTAAACTTAGAAAAGTCTAAAATAACATAAAAACTCAGAAAATTATTTTTAACTATTTTTAAAATTAAAATCCTATTTTTAAACTTAAAATTAAAAGCTCAAAAATGAAAATTAAAATCTAAAAGGTGTAAAATTGATTTTACTGAATGTAAACCTAAAAGTATTTATTCTAATACTAAAAACTATTTTTTTGTAATTTTTTAAAACTTTTTTCTATTTTTTATTGATTTTTCAATTTTTAAATCTACGAAAAATCCTAGAAAATAAACTATTAAAGGGAAAATTCTCAAAAATTCAGGAAAAGTCCTATTAGTAACAAGGAAGAAGAGAAAAATAAAACTTAACAAACAGCTAATCGAATAAGCTCTAAAATAAGCTGTATTAGCTACGGCTTATAAAATGAAAAGGAAATAAGAAAAGGGTACTAGTATTAAATGAGGGAAAAGGTTACCGGATGAGCTATTGAAGCAAATGGTTAAGGCGTATGGTTGTTGAGTATGAGGTCGTGGGTTCGAGGCAGGCAAACCCCTTTTTGCTATTTTTATATTTTTTTTCACTTTTTGCAAAAACTAAAAGTTAGAACTTATAAAGGACTTAATTTTAAGCACTTTTAATAAATGGAGCATAAGCTCAAACTCAAATACAAGCTCGGAAAGAGCTTATGAAGTTCTGCCTTCAGTAAGAAGGCTTTTGAGCTATTTTTAGCTTATTTGGACTAAAAGCTTTGCACAAGCTTCATTATAAGCTCAAATTACAAACTAGAAGCTGATTTAGAAACCTTAAGATTAGTACTAACTAGTTTTAACAAGCTAGAATCCTAACTAATACTTAAACCTAACTGAATTCTAGGATAAAACCTGCAACTCAAAAATAAAAGCTAAAGGCACAAAATCAAATTAAGCCATTATGAGTTATAAGCTATTAATGAACCTGAGCTTTTGAAAACTAGATTAACAGCTTATAGACTATAGATTCAACTTATAAAAACAACTACTCACAGCTAGAAATTCAAAATTAAAAACTAAGGACATAAACCACTTTTTTTTTGGATTTTTTGGCTTTTAAGCTGAACTTTGACAGCAAAATTTAAGCTAGAAAATAAACTAGAAACCTAAAACTAAGACCTAATATGTATTAAGTTTCACCTAGACTATATCCTACTTGAATCTTAGAAGCTAAAACCTAGTTTACCCTAGCTAGGAATTGAATCAAAAGTGACAGCATGAACTGTCTAGTTCCTACTGATGCAATTGGTAAGATGCAAAAAACTAAAGTGCAGGTGTCCTAGTGACTACTACTACCTTAAACATACTCAAGTTGAGTGTGTGAACACAAATTAAACACTAACTAAGCCTTATAAGGCTAGGATCAAAATTGGCAAGCTAAGATTAAAGCAAAAAGTACCCTGGTGCAGGAACACCTAAATTAAGCCATACCTTTTGAAATTTTGAACTCTAGCTTATAAAAACTAAATGAAAACTAATCTTAAATGAAAACTCAGCTGACTCAAGCAAATTGCACAAGTAAAATTGACTTCTAGAGGTCAAACATACTTATGCCAAACACCCCTTTACTACTATGACAGTTATGATTAAGCTACTAAATTTGAAATCTATTAAACAAATGCTTAATACCAGACAATTAATAGATTAAAACATCTTTAATAAGCATGAATTATCAACTAAATAAGCAATAATCTAAGACTTAAGCTATTTTACTATATTTTTTGATTTTTTAGAGGTTTTCAAGACAATTTTATGAAAAACTATGATTCAAACTAAGAAAGTGTAACATTCCGTATTTAAGGTCACTATTTACTCCGAGCTTTATTTCTATTTTCATTTTTAAGTGAGTTATTAATTTTACGTTTACCCGATTTAGTAAGATTTTCTCGTTTTTAGCTTTGCGTAAGCCGTATTTAGAAATCTATTCCGTCTTCGCATCTTAAGTGATTTAATAATCTCATAATATTCCCCGATGATTATAATTTTCCTCATTTTCATTTTCCGTTGTGTTTCGCGTTTACGCAAATTCTTGCTTAAAACTCGCGTTTTTACCTTAAACCTTACCTTTTCTTAATTTACTTTACACTACACTTTAATTAAACTTATAACAAAAAAAAAATATATATATATATATATATATATATATATATATATATATATATATATATATATATATTTTCTCACCATCCAAGGCCTATGGCCGGCTTCTACTAAACCACACTCAACCACATTTCATTTTTCTATAAACCTCTTAATACCATCCCATTCTTCCATACATGCAAAAACCTTTTCACTTCTCACCATTTTCAAATCTCTCTTCCTGCCCTACTCTTGTTGGCTGCCGATTCTAGCCTCACCACCACCACCATCATACAAAATTTTTCATCTCATTTTTATCCTCCTAACACCATCCCAAAGCCCCTTGCAAAGTTTGGTAGTTTTTCTTGAAGATTTGAAGAAGTTAGGGCTAGTTTATTGAGGTTTTCTTGAAGCTTTTGATTGAGGTTTTCTTGAAGCTTTTGATTGGGGTTTTCTTGGGGAGATTCTTGGTGATATTTAGGAAGTTTAGAAGCTTGTTAACCTTGGGTTATTTGGTTCGAATCAGCCCCACACAAGAAAGGGTGTTCTTGGTTGATTCACTAGCCTAAATCTCTCTTTTTGTAAGCCCTAATCTTTCTTTTATTAGTCTTATCTTTTTATTTCTTGTTTTCTTTAATTTTAATCCATGAAAATGGATGTTTAAGTTCTGTAAATATATATGTGATTATGATCTTGAGGGTGTTTTAGATTAGTTATGGCATTGGGTTAGGTCTTAGATAATTAAAATGATGTTTAAAAAGGTTTTGAGTTGAAATATTGGGACTGTTTTGAAAACAGTAGCAAAACGTGTGATTTTCTAAAAATATTTGGCCTGGAGACTATGATTAAATTAAATGGCTGGAAAGATACATGTCTTAGCATCATAGGATAGTTGGATGCTCAACCAACTCCTTAGGATGAGTGAGTTATGGCCAAAACAAGAAAATAGGTCAAATCTGGACATGTGTTTAGAATACGAGTTAAACTCCAAATTTTTGCCATAAAATAATAGATCTTTTTGATTGGGTCAGTAGTAGACATCATAAGGAAACCATAGCCTTTGACCTCACCTTCATTGCTATCTTGGTTTGGGATTTATGGCCATTTTAGTAATGGGTAAAATTTTTACTAACTTTCTGTTTTGGACAACCAGGGGTAAAATGGTCTTTTCACATAGTTACGAAACTTTGTAAATTATGAGACTTACCTTTCTGGAAACTAGACACAAATAGCTTTCCAGGGGTGTAAGCCTCACCCATAGAACATTTGTGAGCTAGGAGATATGAGTCAACGAAGTCAAGTTAAAATCAGAAATCGAGTTTTTACGTCTAGTCCAAAAACTTAAAAACGTATAGTACACCGCAATAAAATAAAAGTTAGAAGCCGAAACTTGGTAGATGTTCATTTGCCTATAAGACCAGGTCACAAGTCAATTTGGGATTAAAAAGGACTTGGGGAAGTCCTAGTGAAATGCCGTGCTTATCTTGGAAACACATCTCATGATCACATGCTTAATTTTTACGTATTGTTACTTTCTACGTACTAAATCGCGTCACGTATTTTAGGAGGTGCCTAGGAGTACTTCCCGCTCATTCAAGACTCATAATACTTCTGATCAAATTGTTCTTACGGTGAGTTCATAGCCTCGCCTTTCAACTTTTAAACTGTATTTATAAAACCCCGCGAGGGAGATACATGCTTGTTTTATAAACTGAGCACAAGAAACTTTATCACATATTTAGATAGTTGAAATACTCAGACCATGGCTTTCACATGGGCTTTGGCTAATTGTTAATACTTAGTAAGAATCACAACTCAAAGCTAGAAACAAATACCTCCTTAGCTAGACATCGTTGGTTCACTTACCCAATTTGAATGACGCTATCTTCACTAGCATGCCCACCGTCATCGGGTAAGTGCTAAGGCTTTTGACACCCCATCCGGAGAATAATAATCGAGACTCATGAACTTCGATGAAAAAGCCTTGTAGACTTTTGCAAATTTTGGTTCAAAAGAATACCTTGGTTTTAGAAAAGGAAACTTTTACTATTTATTTTCTAACTTTGCAAACATTATTATTTACCTATTTTACATTATTTGGCTAGGATCCGGTATCACTTTTCTTTCGTACGGACACATCGGCTCGGACTCCGTATGAGCTCGTGTACTTATTATGATACCAACCCTAAATATACATCCTCCACCCTTTCTTTCGATGTCACATCGGGAGCGAACCGACAAATGCCTATGTACTTTATTGCGATGGAGTTTGTATATTAATATTACTTTAATACTTTTAAAGACGATTTATACCTTGCATTCCTTTTTTTTCACAACTACATTTTTTTTTTATTTTTTTTTAAATATTATAATTCAACACATTATTTTTGCAAATAGAAAAATTTCATTTAGAAAACCAAAGTATAAACTTGAACTAAAATTCTTATTTTACAAATGTGTTTGACTTCATTATCGATAAAGCTTTTTGTCTCAATCTATGTTGATTAGACTTTTTAGAGTAAAACTCTTAATTTGTAAAAAATTATCAGAGAAACAAGTATAAATTAATCATTTTAAGAACTCCGTGAGAAGAAATACCACAAGTTTATTCTTATAAGCCTTTAAGTTTTCCAAATAATTTGTTTTCGCATCCTATTGTATAAGCAACACTATCATCTTTTATTATTTGCGCTATTTTAAAATCTCTAATAAAGAAATTATCAAATTGCTTAGCGCTATATAAAATCCAACTCGGCTATATTTAAAATATACTGAGATTAGCACAAGTCTTCAATTTACTAATGATTTAAGTTCTATGCATGTTTACAAGTCTACATGAGACTTGCATCAACTATCCTCATCTAATTGTTAAGGGTAAAAGCTAGTACTATTCCGTTTCGATCGGGTCAAAAATTATCTTTCTATTTTACCAACGGAAAACTACATTATGTCTAAACAACTATCTTTTTTTTTTCAACTACTAATAAATTTTTTTTCCTACAAATAGATCTTAATAATTTAAAAAATTTTTGCTATTTTTTTGTTGGGAAAACGGGGTAGTGAGGAAAAAAAACATATAAGCATGGTAATTTAAATCGATAGATTCCCTCCAAACTTAAAAACAAAACATTGTCTCAATGTTTAAGGTCGGGATCTACAGAAAATCTAAGCCGTTTTTGGAATTAGCCAAGATAGACGTGTATCGATTAGATGAAAGGATATCGGATCTCCCCAAAACTTTATTTTCAAAATCAAAAGAGAAGGAGCTCGAGTTGATAGGAGACACAACACGTAAACACGAGGAGGCTTCAGAATTGTTGGTTCAATCCTACAAAAAATCAGCAAGTTACAAAATAACAAACACGAAAGAATCGAAAAGGACTCGCCGTAACACATCACAACACTTATTAAAGAAAATGGATAAGCATGGGGTGAACTCCACGAAGCGGCTTGTTTGTTGGTCAAGACAGAGTTCACGCGGAGCTCGACTCGATCCCTGCATTCATTTGTCCGTTATGGAGAGCAATAATTAGATTAATGAAATTTCTGTGGAAAAGTGCCACGGCCATAGATTAAGAAAAGGAAAGGTGATGATTCCGGGGGTAAAAAATGGATGGTCTTCACACACCAAAGGAGAGAATGAAGAAAGAAATTGATATGAGGTCAATCAGAAACAAGGGTGGGAAGGGTGGGTAAAATATCGACCATAAAATCATGAGATTTAGAAACACCCTTAAACACTTTGATTATCAAAATACCCACTTTGGGTTTAAAACATTTCTCAACATCCGGTGGTTCCGGTGGAGGACGAGGAATTGACGGTTCATCTTGATGGTCAAGGTTAGGTAACTCATTATCTTCATCTTCGGAATCATCATTCTCAACACCTGTCGGAATTAAATCATCTGGAATAAGGAAAATATCAATCTCTTCTTGAGCGGGCTCATTATCCTCAACGGGGATAGGAGATATAGAAAGAGACTCGATAACTAAACTTTGATTAGCATGAACATTTTCCTGTGACCGGGAAGTTGAAATCTCACAAAGCACTGTCATAAGACTAAGATATTCCCCAAATTCACGATCATTCCTTGAAGGAAGTGTTAAAAGTTCACCGGCGAACTCATGGTGAAGAAGATCATTTCTTGGAGAAAAAGTAATCAAAGATTCATTTTGTTCTGGTTCATGATCGGAAATCACTTCGAAAGCGAGATTATAGGAAGCATCATCACTAAGCAGATTATAAAGAAAAGTTACGTCTCCTTCTGAATCGAAATAACCTTCCTCAAATTTAGAAGAAACTTCCATAGCTAGAAAAGCATCGATTCATCTATTTATTGTACTTCTGGAGCAAAACACTAACCTTATCAGAGACAAAGGTGTGTTTAAAGTAAAACTGGCTCATTCAAAACATGTTGGAAATGTTTTGATCTCGACATTTTCTTCCATTTCATCAAAAAGAGGATTTATGGTGCCTAGATTTGAAAATTGTCGCTCAAAATTACAAAAGAGGATTGATTGTTCTTGAAAATTGTCCTTGTATTGAATATCTTTTTTTAGAAGAGTGAGTTTCATCGGCGAAGAGCCTAGATTATCAATAGTCGGCACGGAAAGAACTAGGAGAGTAATCATTAGAATGAGTAGTGGTACTCCACTAAACAGTCATGTTTTGAGAATCGATGACAGAAATGGCAGTATTACTAGTGAACAAAATGCTTATTTTTCTCATAATTTATCGGCATACTCGCTAAACAAGTTTTTTGCTACTCTTAAAGATAAAGTTTCTTCGTACAAATCAATGAGAGCTTTTGCGGTGCGAAGGAAGGGTCTTCCTAAAATATAGCACTCTTGGGTCTGGTTAAATTAACCACAACAAAATCTGCAAGAAAAGTGGAAACCATCACATCTAAACTACTACATTTCCTCGGCTATTACCATTTGGGTGAGTAATATTGAACGATTGGCAAGCTTGAGTGTCATTCGAGTTGAAGTCAAAGCTTCAAGCCCAAGTTGCTTGTAGATAGAGGAGGTAAAGATTTTTGTAGCTCGGAATCAGCTAAAGCATTAGTCTATCGAGTTCTTGTAAAGCAATGGATAGAAATTTCTCGGATATTGAGCTTCTCAGTGACTATTGGCATGATGATGGCAAAACATTCAGCATTAACGGTTGTAATGGCGATCTCCTTGAGTTTCTCTTTGTTCCTTAGCAACGAGCTTAACCATTTGTTAAACTTCGGCATTTCGACAAGAGCATCTTTCAATCCAATCTCTAAACGGAGTTGTTTGGAACATCTTCAAGAAATCGGCTATGTTGAGCACTGGGATTATTCATTCTCTCTCACTTTTCATCCTCCTCGGGGTTTATGGAAGTTTAGATGGTTACGTGAATTAGGTCTTAAGAATTAAGATCTTGAATTTCAACATTAACGGTTTTCTTTGCTTTTGGTTTTGGGATTTCAATGAAAATGGAATCTTCTTCCTCCGGAGGTGGGACATGTGCGGTATTTTCCAAATTTGGATTTTGCACTTTTTCCGTTGACGTCTCCGGGTTTTGTTCGGGTTCCTTTGAAGGAATAGAAACAACGGGTGTAGGAACAAGAGGAGTCGAAGGTCCTTCCAAAGTTTTACCGCTCCTTGTGGTGATAGCATTAATTTGCTGACGAGGGTTAGTTACGGTTTGACTTGGAAGAGTTCCTGAATTTGAAGTAGAGGCGGAATCTTTGAAATTATTACAAAGATTTGTCAACAAACTCGTAACATTAGCCATTTGATTTTGCAAATTTTGACCTTGATTTTGAACATTCTTCAACACCGCATCGTTTGCCTTGACGTAGTTTTCAAAAATCGTTTTCAAAAACACCTTGAATTTGGGGCGAAAGGAGCTTGAGATGGTGAACTTGGTAAACTCGGTTGGTTGATGGTAGTGGTTGAAAAACACTTGTCTTGATGTGTTTTGAAAAGCTTTTTGATTGAAATTGTTTCCACGGTTTTGATTCGAATTGAAATTGTTTCCTTGATAACGGCTTTGGTTTCCTTGGTTGTTTTGAACATTTGGTTGATTAAAACCGGGTGGTCTCATCTGATTTGCCAAATTAGGAGGATTCCTTTGAACAAAGTTGCCAACGGCGGCGGTTTGTTGGAATTGATGAATGTTATCATGAAAAACGGGAAATTCATTCCTTGTTAATGGACAATTGTTGAAGTTATGGTTTTAGAAACCACATGTAAACACAAACTTCCCTCGACTCGCTTACACGGTTAGCAGGAGTCGTAAACATTCTTTTCACTAATCATTCTTTTTTTAATCGCTCTATTGAATATCATTTTGTCTTCAAGAGAAGCGGTGAGTTGTGAATTTCAAAGAAATTTGAAGGTTGTAGAAGTAGAACGAGGAGCACTTCGTTACTCACTCTCGGTTCATTGCAGATTCCTAGAATTATCGAATCTTGGATTTACTCTCAATAGATGGCCTAAAACCATCACGAGGATCTTTATCTGAAAATTTCCTACCCGCAACGAATCTAAAGCATTTGATCATTGGTATTCAAGGAATTATAGAACGCTATCAAGTTGGATGTAATTCCGAGGAAACATGATACGACATTGGACGAAGAAGGTCATTTGAACGTTCCATGCTTCGTTGGAAAGTTTTCATTTGGTTTTTGGGTTAGAAAGTGTGTGATTTCATTTAGAAGGTAATTGTTTTCGAAGGTGGAAGAATTGGATTATGAATTTGAAGATAAGTTCATCCAGTTAGAATCCGATCGAGGTGGTTCCTTATCTAGCCAAGTCCGGGCTTCACCTTCGAGAGAGAAAGGAAAAAGCAAAAGTTAATCGTTGTATTTGGAAACTTGGAATGTCTAAAGTAGATGTAACCTTGTTAAAATCGAAGATGATTTGAGGGTTTGTATACCCGTAAATTGATTACTTTTGAACAAGATTAATCAAAGTTTGTTAAGATCAAATTGTTTGCACTTTATCAATTGGAACCAACAATTGCATCTTCGTTAATCCCTCGATGGGAGCTTGTAGCATTTGAGCCATGGTACGATTGTCGGCCATTGAACTACGAAGTTCCTCAACAATAACCGTTGTTAATTGTTGTTGTCGACGATTTCGATTACGAGCTTGAGAACGAGTGCGCATGCACTAAAAATAAAGAAATTAAAAAGTAAACAAAAATTACACTAATTTTTTTGGATTTTTGATTTTTTTTTTAATAACAATCTATTTTAAACGGATAAACGGAAGACAACTTAAAACCAAATAATCAACTTACTTCACGGTAGCTCTTAAAAATTTCTTCTTAAGGTGAGCCGTATTTCGTAAGTGACACAAATGGCAAGTTTTGAAATCTTTGGTTTGATTTGGGAACTTTTCAAGTTCGCCGGAACTTATTTATGATAATACCTCAATTGAAGGTTTTATATGTTGGTGTTCGTTTACCAACTTTGTGTATTTTTTTTAAGGACAAATTTTTTATATTTTTGATTCTTATTTGAGTCGGTTTTGGTTCCCCTAAACCTAACTTTTCATATATCGTATATGGCATCAAACTTATACTAGCTCCTAGATCTGCCAAAGTATTATTAATTTGCAAATTACTAACTTGACAAGGGATAGTGAAACTCCCTGGGTCTTTTTCTTTTGATTGCAGTTTGTTGAGCAAGACAGCTGAGCACCTTTCGTTCATTGTCACCGTACAAGTTTCTTCAAGTATGGATTTATTTGTCAGTAAACTCTTTAGATATTTAGTGTATTTTGGCATTTGCACTAGGGCTTTGATAAACGGAATATTGATATAGAGTTGTTTCAGATTTTCCAAACTGCTTCTTCTTTTTCCCTTCTCACCCGGTTTGGGAATGGAATAGATGATTGTTGTGGTTTTACCAATGGTTGAGTAGTTCTTTCAGGAATACTCAAAGATTTATTTTGCATACCAACATCATGTGACTCTTCCTGCACATCCTGTTCAAATCTGGGAGGTTCGTTCTTGTTTATTCCAGTTTCATTATTTTCTTTGCTAGGGGTGGCTTCAGACGTCGTCTTTCCTCCCTTAGTTGTCACTCCTTTGACTTCGTTTTTTGGAATCAAAACATTACCCATAACCTTTGATAATTCGTTTACCTCTATTTTTAGCTCACTCAATAAGTTGCTTCGTTCTTTTAACCAAAGCTCGTTGGTGGTTCTAAATTCTTTAATGAATATTTCCATCTCCTCATGTTCACGTTTACCTTCATTAATGAATTTAGACAACATTTCTTCCATAGTTAACCTCCTCGTAGTGTAATTGAACGGGTCAGGAGGCACCCTAAAAACGGTACCTGAAAAAAAGACATAGATCGAAGTAAAACTATTCTAGAAAACTAAACCAGAAAGCTAACTAAAGCTGCTGCTGTATCAGACAGTCGATACGCTGTATTCAGTAAATTGGATACTCCGTATCGATGTTTGATGTCGAATACGTCGTATTCAAAAGAAAATGAATATGACGTATTCAGTATATGATTCAGAAAATAGTATAAAATCAAAACTAAATTTATATTAAAAATACCAATAAAAACAAAAATTAAACAATCACACTCCCCAAAAACGGCGCCAAAAACTTGATGCTTGTCATTGAGCGTAGGTATTATTTTTTATCAAGTTTTACATTTATATTTTGCCGACTATACATGATGTTGATTTTTATACACTAATAAAATATATGATATAATACCACAAGAGCAATTAATAAAATTCCCTAAGGAAATTTCACTCTTAAAAGATATATATAATATATAATACGTATATTTAACCGGGAAGTATGATCACCTGGGTCCTTTAACCAACGACTTGTGAAATTGAAACCTCAAACTCAAAAACAAGCTCAGAAAGAGCTTATGAAGTTCTGCCTTCAGTAAGAAGGCTTTTGAGCTATTTTTAGCTTATTTGGACTAAAAGCTTTGCACAAGCTTCATTATAAGCTCAAATTACAAACTAGAAGCTGATTTAGAAACCTTAAGATTAGTACTAACTAGTTTTAACAAGCTAGAATCCTAACTAATACTTAAACCTAACTGAATTCTAGGATAAAACCTGCAACTCAAAAATAAAAGCTAAAGGCACAAAATCAAATTAAGCCATTATGAGTTATAAGCTATTAATGAACCTGAGCTTTTGAAAACTAGATTAACAGCTTATAGACTATAGATTCAACTTATAAAAACAACTACTCACAGCTAGAAATTCAAAATTAAAAACTAAGGACATAAACCACTTTTTTTTTGGTTTTTTTGAAGGATTTTTGAAAACTTAAGGAGCAATTGTACCTAGGCAAATAAGCTGAGAAATGAAAAACAAGCCTTAAACTATGCTAATCTATGACTAAACTTAAAGCTACTAAAATTTAAGATACTAAAACTTAGATTAACTAACCTAAACTTAAACTAGAAATGACAGCAGTAGTAACAAAGGTTACTACTGCTAGCACAAATGAACAAAAGTCAAATCCAACTTGCAGGTGACCTCTTTGGTCACAACTGCATTACTCACCCTAAGTGGGTGTGTATGAACACATTTTTAAACATAAACCAAGCCTTGGAAACTTGGATCAAAATCTTATCAAGCAAAGCAAAGGGACAAATTCCCCTAGTGCAGGAAGGGACTAAAAACTCTTTATAAAGACTTTTAGCACTAACTAATCTTGAAAATCTATTCTAAACTTAATCAAATGTAATAATCTAACTGAACAAGAAGAATTCACAAAATACATTTGACTTTTTGAGGTCAAACACTATTATTCCAAACACCCCTTAAGGCATTGCCAGATTTTTATTGATCTTAAGATTTAAAAAAAAACAGTGATTGAAACTTGATTACCAATCATTTATGAGCTTATAACAAGCCTAACAAACTTAAATCAACAACTGAATTAACTAGAATCTAAGATTTAAAACTATGCTACTATTTTTTTTGGTTTTTTTGATTTTAGAAATGAGAAACTAATGATGTATAACTATTAAACTAAAAACATATGCAAATTAATAACTAATAAGCACAATTAGATAATTATAAGCACAATTAAGCAAATAGAATAAGCAAATAAGCAAAAACTAAGAAGCTACTTAAGCACTTGAGTAAATATTAAACTATAAATGACAAAGAAAGTAAAGGAAAACTTACAATGAGCTTCAGCTTAACAGAAGCTTAACATGCTCTTTAGAGCTTATCTACTAGCTCTGGCTTATCATAGATAAGCCAGTAATAGTCCTTGGAGACCCTTCCATGATAGGTCTCCCTTACAAAAGCTCATAAGTCCAAAATAGTTAAGGTAATTAGGCTGATTTTATAATTTAAGTTTAATTAAGGCTTGATTAAGCTCAATCTAAGCTTATAGACTTAGAAAGCTTCAAAGAGCTTGTGAAAGCTTATAGAACAGTAACATGACATTTGAATTTATAAAAGCTTTTAAGTAAAAACAGTTTATATAAAAGAGAACTATGATTTCATTAATTGAAAAATAGATTACAATACTTTTGAAATGGAAATTACAATAAGCTAAAAACGGATTTAAATAACATAAGCTACTACAAAAGTTACCTAAATTAAGCTAAAGCTTAAAAACTACTAGAAAAAAGAAGATTCCAATGTGTGTGTGTGTGAGTGTGCTATTTATAGCACTCTGATGAAGCTTCTAGGGGTCTGAGCACTCCCCACGCTCCCTTAAATCTCTGCCGTACAATTCTTCAATGATTGGCAAATCATAATTAGCCGTTAGATTACTAGGTAGCTCACACGGATTGCCAGTGTGGCATTCCGTGATTGAGACACCTTGTGTTTCTTGTAGGCGTGATTTAGTGTAAAAATTGAATCCCCTTGTGCTTCTTTGCCATAGCCACGTGTGATTGATTGCTTGAATGACCAATAAAATGCTTAGAGATGACGTTTTTAACCCTGCCGTTGTGTTCTTGACCCCATGAATTATCATTTGTACCCCTTAATAGTGAAAATCCCTTTGATTTTGACTGTAGGGTGATTTGGGGATGACGGATGAACAGTATAACTTCTTCTCCCGCCTACTTTTAACTGAACGAGGTAAAAGAATTTAAACTATGGGCTTATGGCAAATTTAGTCCTTGTGTTTGGTTTTATGAAAGTGTAGTGTAAAAGGATTTCCATTTTTTTGGCAGGAATGGCCCTTGTGGTTTAATAAAAGGGTTGATGGGCTTAATAATGGGCTTTTTGATCCGGGTATGGGGTAAAGGAAAGATTAGGCCCATTTAGGTTTAGGGACTAATTGTGTAAGTTTCTGAAACTTAAAGGACTGGATTTGTAACTTTTGAATTTTTGTCTTCTAGTGGTTGACTTTTGTTGACCAAGAGTTGACTTTTTGACTTTGGCTTCCGGCTCTTGCGTCTCTGGCTTCTTTTGTGCTCTTCCGTTCCTTGTGTCCGCGTTTGCCTGTTTTTGACGATTTTCTTGTGATTTTTGATATATCCGTACTTGCACACACAAAACACAAAAACAAGCATATCTTTGCCATTTTTAGTGTGTTTTGGGTTTAATTGGGCCTTTTTAGGTGTTAACGGATATGTGTATTTTACACTTATCAAAATTCCCCAAACTAAACCTTTGAAAAGTAGCAAAGATTTTTGTTGAGAGAGCTAGGAGATCACAAGTTATAAAACACCTGAATTCCCATTTTTAAAGATTTTTATTTTTTATGATTTTTCTTGATATATTCCTAACTACAACTTATTCTTATGTTGACATAATGTATTGTTTTCATTACCTCATTGG
>BQNB010071303.1:0-32813 GCA_026074375.1 Tanacetum coccineum | reverse complement strand
CTTTAGTTATCTTGGATATGTCATGTCATGGTTATGATTTTATGAAATCTAACGGGTATTGTATTTTCTTGTGATTTAAGAAAATGGCACCAAAAAGAGCCACGAGGTCAGCACGGGCCACAACAACACCAGCCCCAACAGCAACCACAACCACTAATGTCACTAATGCCCAGCTCCAAGCTATGATTGATCAAGGAGTCAGTGCCGCCTTGGCCGCACGTGACGCAACCAGGAATGGCACTGATAGCCATTCTTCGGGAACGGGTGTCAGGGGATCTGAACGCGTTGCTCGCAAGAGTGCCCTTTACCAGGATTTCAAGAATGGCAAACTCTGTACTATAAGGGCCCCGAGGAGTGTTGAGTTAACCCAATGGTTCTTGAAAGAATGGAGACTGTCTTCCGAATAAGCAACTGCTCGGCGGAAAACCAGATCAAATTTTCTACCTGTACTCTTTTAGCAGGTGCTCTAACATGGTGGAATACCCATGTTATGACTGTTACTCATGATGTTGCATATTCGATGACTTGGGTGGACCTGAAGAAGAAGATGACTGATAAGTATTGTCCACAAAACGAAATGAAGAAGCTAAAGGCGGAGTTGTGGAACTTGAAGGTGATAAGAGCTAGCACTACTGTGTGTCAGAATGTTCCCTGAGGAGGCAGATAAAATTGAAAGGTATGTCGGTGGATTACCCGACATGATCCATGGAAAACAACGTGGCTTCAAAGCCAAGACCCTGCAGAGGCTATCGAAATTGCCACAGAATCGATGACAAGAGAGTCATCTACCGTTGCAGAGAGACAAGCTGAAAACAAGAGGAAGTTAGAAAAACACTTCCAGAAACCAACCAAACCAACAACAAACAACAAAAAACAAGAGACAAAACACCGGCAGGGCAAACACTGTTGGATCAGGTGGATAAGAAACCCATATGGGGGATCTAACCCCTTATGCCCCAAAATGCAATTACCACCAGATGGTCCCATGTGCTTCCAAAGGTGCTATAAATGCAACAAGTACGGTCACATCGCCCGTGACTGTAGGGGTACAGGAAATGCCAACAATAACAACCAGAAAGGCACCGGATCGGGTCAGAAACCTACTTGTTTTGAATGTGGAGCTCAGGGACACTTCAAAAAGGAATTCAAGACTGAAAACACAAGCCACCGTGTAGCAAGCTGAGGTGAAGGGGGGGGGGGGGGGGGGGGTATAGCTCCAGCGAAGGTGTATGTGGTTGGAAATGCGGGGGCAAATCCAGACAATGTCGTTGCGGGTACGTTTCTTCTAAACAACCGCTATGCTTATATCTTGTTTGATACGGGTGCCGATCGAAGTTTTGTGTCTACTGCATTTAGCTCCCAAATTGACATCACACCATCCACCCTAGATCACTATTATGATGTCGAACTAGCTGACGGGAGGATAATCGGGTTAAACACTATACTTAAGGGTTGCACATTAAACTTCCTAAACCACCAATTCAACATAAACTTAATGCCAGTAGAACTGGGTAGTTTTGATGCTATAATCGGTATGGATTGGTTGGCGAAGCACCAAGCGGTCATTGCGTGTGCCGAGAAGATTGTTCGCATCCCCTGGAAAAATAAAACCTTGATCATACACGGTGATGGAAGTACCCAGGGAAATGTGACACGATTAAACTAAATTTCCCGTTTCCTTGCACAAAAACCAAATACATCGGAACAAAGGGGTTTCCTATCTTTCTGGCACATGTCACTACAAAAGAGACTGAAGACAAGTCGGAGAAGAAGCGACTTGAGGACGTACCCATCGTTCAAGACTTTCCTGAAGTATTCCCTGAAGACTTGCCGGGTCTTCCTCCGACTCGACAAGTGGAGTTTCAAATTGATTTGGTACCTGGTGCCGCACCTGTAGCACGGGCACCTTATCGATTGGCGCCTTCCGAAATGAAGGAGTTATCTGAGCAACTGAAGGAGCTATCCGACAAAGGCTTTATAAGGCCCAGTTCCTCGCCCTGGGGAGCTCCGGTCTTGTTTGTCAAGAAGAAGGACGGGTCATTCCGGATGTGCATTGATTACCGGGAACTGAATAAATTAACGGTGAAAGAAACCGTTATCATCCGCCTACAAAACCCCAAGAATTGATGACCTATTTGATCAGCTCCAAGGGTCGAGTGTCTACTCGAAGATTGACTTAAGATCAGGTTATCACCAATTGAGGGTTCGGGAAGAAGACATTCCGAAAACTGCCTTCAGAACTCGTTATGGTCATTACGAATTTCAAGTTATGCCGTTTGGTTTGACAAACGCACCTGCTGTGTTTATGGACCTCATGAACCGAGTGTGCAAACCTTACCTGGACAAATTCGTAATTGTCTTTATTGACGATATTTTGATCTATTCCAAGAACAAGCAAGAACACAAAGAGCATCTGAAGATAATATTGGAGTTGTTGAAGAAAGAGGAGTTGTATGCTAAGTTTTCCAAATGTGAATTTTGGATTCCTAAGGTACAGTTCCTCGGTCACGTGATCGATAGTGAAGGAATTCATGTGGATCCAGCCAAGATTGAATCCATTAAGGATTGGACATCTCCTAAGTCACCAACGGAGATTCGTCAATTTTTAGGTCTTGCTGGGTATTATCGAAGATTCATTGAAGGGTTTTCAAAGATCGCCAAACCAATGACTAAGCTTACTCAAAAGAAGGTCAAGTTTGAGTGGGGCGATAAACAAGAAGCAGCTTTTCAACTGTTGAAGCAAAAGTTGTGCAGTGCACCAATCCTTGCATTACCTGAAGGAAGCGAAGATTTCATCGCATACTGCGACGCTTCAAAGAAGGGTTTGGGCGCTGTGTTGATGCAAAGAGAAAAAGTGATTTCTTATGCATCACGCCAGTTGAAGATTCATGAGAAGAACTATACGACTCATGATTTAGAACTTGGTGCAGTGGTGTTCGCTCTCAAGATCTGGAGACATTATTTATATGGAACTAAGTGTACGGTGTTCACCGATCACAAGAGTTTGCAATACATTTTAGATCAAAAAGAGTTGAACATGAGGCAACGCCGATGGTTAGAGTTGCTAAGTGATTACGATTGCGATATTCGTTATCACCCGGGGAAAGCAAATGTCGTTGTTGATGCTTTGAGCAGGAAAGAACGAGAACCACCGTTAAGAGTTCGAGCCTTAGTCATGACTATTAGCTTGGATCTTCCCAAACAGATCTTAAATGCTCAGACTGAAGCGCGAAAACCAGAGAACATTAAGAGTGAAGACGTTGGGGGAATGTTGATTGAAAACGCTAAATTTCCAGAAGCAATTAGGGAACAAAAGTTGGAACCACGTGCGAATGGAACCCTATGCCTCAATGGCAGGAGCTGGTTACCTTGTTATGGCGATTTGCGGACTGTGATCATGCACGAGTCCCACAAATCAAAATACTCTATTCATCCGGGTTCTGACAAAATGTACCAAGACATGAAGAAACTATATTGGTGGCCCAACATGAAAGCCGACATAGCCACTTATGTTAGCAAGTGTTTGACCTGTGCTAAGGTCAAGGCCGAACATCAAAGGCCATCAGGATTGTTGGTGCAACCTAAGATCCCTGAATGGAAGTGGGACAACATCACCATGGATTTTGTTACCAAGCTTCCTAAGACATCCCAAGGCTACGACACCATTTGGGTGATCGTTGACCGACTCACTAAGTCTGCGATCTTCACACCGATGAGAGAGACCGATCCTTTGGATAAACTTGCAAGAATGTACCTGAAGGAGGTGGTCACGAGACATGGAATACCTGTCTCAATCATTTGTGATCGCGACCCGAGATTCGCATCAAATTTCTGGAGGTCACTTCAGAATGCTTTGGGTACTAATTTGGATATGAGTACCGCGTACCATCCACAAACAGACGGGCAAAGCAAGAGGACCATTCAAACTCTTGAGGATATGATGCGTGCTTGTGCAATCGACTTTGGAAAGGGTTGGGTTAACCATTTGCCATTAGTCGAGTTTTCATACAACAATAGCTACCACGCTAGCATCAAGGCCGCACCATTCGAAGCACTTTATGGTCGGAAGTGTCGTTCACCTGTTTGTTGGACTGAAGTTGGAGAAGCTCAGATACTCGGTCCAGAACTAATTCAAGAGACCACTGAGAAAATCATCCAGATCAAGCAGAGGATGCAAGCCGCTCGTGATCGACAGAAGAGTTACGCCGATCTGAAGCGTAAGCCAATGGAGTTCCAAGTCGGGGATAAAGTTATGCTTAAAGTCTCGCCTTGGAAAGGGGTCGTACGTTTTGGCAAACGGGGGAAGTTAAACCCTAGGTATGTTGGACCTTTCAAGGTGTTAGAAAAGGTCGGAGAGGTTGCTTACAAACTCGAACTTCCAGAAGAGTTAATCAGAGTTCATAATACATTTCATGTATCTAATCTGAAAAAGTGTCATGCTGACAAACCATTAGCCGTTCCGTTGGATGGACTTAATTTGGATGACAAACTCCATTTTGTTGAGGAACCGGTAGAAATAGTAGACCGTGAAGTTAAACGGTTGAAGCGAAGTCGGATTCCATTAGTCAAAGTTCGATGGAACTCCAAGAGAGGTCCTGAGTTCACGTGGGAGCGTGAAGATCAATTCAAGAAGAAATATCCACACCTCTTCACCAAGACCGCACCGTCGTCAAGCGTTGCATCGTAAGCCTTGAGGACAAGGCTCGTTTAACGGGGGAAGTCTATAACACCCTGTGTTTTCAAGTCATTGACGACATCAATAAAACCCAATGTTTACCTTTTGTATTGTACACGCTTGCATTAAATCATAAATGATAAGCTAAATCGCGAAAGCTAAAATTTTGCGTTTCAAGTAAACGGGAATCAATCAATTAAATTATTAACCATCACAAGGCAAGGGTTATATAATTATTTAGATAATAATTATTTACTTTGTTTCATTAATTTTTTAAAGAAACGTAAATTTAATTCTTTTCGCGATAAAATGCTTCTATGCATACCCTGTAACCACACAAATAATTCTACTCTTTCAACAAATACCTACGTTTTTATACAACGATCAAAGTTTATGAAACTTTATGCATATGAGCATACATATACATGTCCTATATAAATGTATATGTACAAATTAACAAACGCTGTACAAGTGTACTTTTATAAAAATAAACTACACTTTACTTTTTATATAAAAGTTTCACTTACACTTTCTTTTATAAAAACACAAGTAATACAAAGTTTATAAATAAAAGAAAACTAGAAACATCATCCCTTAATTCCATGGGATGATGTCTCTTTTAGGAAACATAGAAACATAAACCATTAATGAAGTATGGCCTAACTAGTCAAGCATAGTGATTTTGACCAATCTTTTCCCCCATTTCCCTCACCATGCCAACCCACTATTCCCCCCCCCTTGGACTAGTCAATGATCTTTAACTTCACTAGGACACTTAGAACTCATGCTTGTAGTATAAATAAGATACACTAGTCCTAGTTTTCTCATACACTATAATTCTTTAAAGAAAGACTCACACCATGTCTCTCTTTGCTCTCCAAACCCCACGGCTCACTAAGCCATCTCAAACCAACCATACAAAATTTATATAACCTATTTTCATACACTCCCATATCATATCTAAGATACCTCAAAGTATTTTGAAGCCTTGATTAATTATTTGCTAGTTATAATCAAGAAAAGCAAGATATGGGTTTTATTTGTGAAACTAGGGTTTCTTTTAATGCAAGCTTTGAATTTTAAGCAAACACGGTTTAGCAATTGTTTACTCATCATCATCAGTACAACAAAAGACTAATTTTAACGCTTTGCTTTCATTTTAAGAGTTTTTATGTATATAATGTGCTATATAGATGAAATCACCATAATGGAAAACATTTTGAACAGAAAAAAAAAATTTTTCTTGTGATTATGATTTTGTACACTTTCTCACATATTATGATGTTGGTAATATCAAGAAATAAAGAACATATAAGTATTGTACAATCACGGTTTAAGTATAAAAAGTTCATATGTAAACTTGTAATTTAAAAGTTAAGTAAGAAAGTTTATGATTTCATGTAAAGTTAACAACTTGTGATCTTGATGATCTTGGACAAATATGAACTTATGGACATTATTATATGTGATAACCAAATGATATATAAAATTAAATAAAGACTTGTGGAAGATGTGAGTTGAAAAGTATATCAACATATTATATAAATAAATTAAATAAAGATCCATTTTGGGACCGTAGTTTTCGAATTCTAAACAGGGGATTTTATGTTTTGTATAAGATAAATAATACAAATCGCGACTGATTCCGAAAAGGTAAGAAACATGTTAAACGGATTAATAACAAAAAGTTACTTAAAAACGAGTTATAACGTTAATTAAAACGGAGTATATAAAACGACTTTTTATAAAACTTATATCAAACATCTAGATTGATAATTGGTTTTTTTAAATAAATAATATCATATTTTAGATTCTAAAATGAATAAGAATCGAATTTTATCAATTAATAACGAATGAGTTATGAATTTCGCGAGTTTACGACAATTAAAACTTTTATAAAACTATTTTTATAAAAGTTACTATTCATGACAGAAAGTTATATTTTTATAAACCTCATAAAATTATAAAACTTTCAAAAACGAGAACGTCCTCGAAAGAATCGTTAAAAACGGAGCTATAACGAATAAAATACGACATTTACGGTGTTATCCGACACGACTACATTGTAAATAAAAGTCACGTCCTGATGTGAAACAGTATAATTTACTGTTCACCAGAGAGGTCTCAACATATCAAAAATGTCAAATTATGATAACTCATTCTAATACGAAAAGATGGGCATAAGAAACGTCAAAATCGGTCCTTAAAACGCAAAAGTTATGCTAGTTTTTCTAAAACGGAAATTATAAACGTTTTTACTTATTAAACACAATTTTACAAAACCATAGTTGTGATTGAACTTATGTAGAACTTAATATTGCCGGTAACAAAGTACTATATAACTGGGATATTTAAAAAGAGGCCGTCTTCGGATGGCGTATCGACGAGTTGTTGGATTTACTATTTAAAGTGTCCTAACTCCTCGTACGTCATGTCATGACCTCTTTAATTATGATAGCCCGAACGATAGTACGATGTAACAACTATAAGCTATATTCCAAGTACTCGTACTATATACGACCTATGATAATTTAGGATGCATTCGAATCTTATAGCGTTACGCTTTAACTGCGATATTTGGATAATCCTGAACTCAAGGTGAGTTTCATAGCCCCACATTTTTACGATATTTCAAAGATTACTAATTAAGGGGGTGGAAACATGCATTGTTTTACAAATTGGACGCGAAGTATTGAATTACGATTTGCCCTAATTAGCTATAACCCAATTAAGTCCCACTGATCAGAACTGTTCAATTGCATAAATGGGTAGTTTGGGAAATTACAACTATGTGAAGCGCGAATATTATGTAATAGATCTATTCGGGGAAACGACCTCCCCATTTTTTTTTTTTTTGCATATCCCGTTTTTTTTTTGATCCTTTATTTTTGTTCGGGTGTGACTTGCTATCACCGATAACGAACGATATAGCATGTCCGAATTTTTAAGGGAGTTTTTTCGTTTATGAACATCATCACTGGCTGAGTACAATATTATGCGAACAAGACCTGTCGAGCTTCATTGTCATAACTTAGTGTCAATGTAATCAGTCTTGCGATCCGCATATTAATGATTTATCAAACCTATGAATTCCACAACTTTTGTTTGGACATTTAAGCAAGTTTTTTCAGGAGATCAAAAAGGTCATTGTAATGGCCAGGGATGCATGGGTTACATTTTGGATTGCACGCTTAAAGATTAGGTGCATCATATTTTTGGGAAATGTATTGACACTTTTTGTAATATTCAACAGATGAACAATTAACGCTATATCTTTTTGGTATATCTTTCATATAAATCTAATGTATCATTTTAAACGACTTTTTGTGTCGTTCTTATATATCTTGTGCTATTGATCTTGAAGTAACACGCCCCGGACCCTTATTCTGCTGCGACCCAATTTGGGGGTGTTACAATTCTTATTACAAGAGGTGCTAGAAGTGTTTTCATTCTTATCAGAACTATTACAAGAGAAACTAGGTAAAAACCTGAACATAATGGTTTCAAGGGATAGGTGCCCAACATTAGACTCAAATCTCAGCTTCACACTCAGATGAGGATACACTGGAAGTTGATGCACAGGATTTAGAATCATTTGTCTTAGGCTCTGAATATTTGACACTAAAATACTGGAGCAAAGTTATTTGTTGATTGACCACTGAAACCTTGTCACTGTTATCACAAGAGACCAAAGTCATTAGACACAGAATTAGAGTCATCCATATGTTGAGTACTATGTACCATAAACATAGTGATTCAACCAAGTCCAATTGATCTGATAGAGAGTGAAGTCTCCTGAAAGAGGTTGAGGCACAGCTATCATACTCTCAGCTTTGGCAAACCTATTGAAAAGAGGTCTACCTTCCACTTCTTTAGAGTTAGTGGTAAATACACTAAATGCAGAGTCATCCCATCCTAACTCATTTTCCCTTATATAGTTATTAAATCCCAAACCCACTTTTGTTCTAACAGACATGAACTATCAATAATCTGAACACTTTTTTGGAAGAGGCTCTCTACTTTTTCAATTTGGTACTAAGTGATAATCAATTTTATTGTAATTCATTCTAGCATCTAACATTAAGCAATTTTATTCTTACAGAATGTTTATACTATTAGATTTATTTTCTAGTTCAATAGACAACACCCTAATCTTGTCTTCAAGTGTCAACTGATTTTTCTGAAGAACTGCTCTATGTTTTTTCCAAAGTTTTAAGTGAGTTCTTATAAGCTTGAACTTGTATAAAATATTCACTATTTTGTTCATTAAGTTCATTATGCTGCTTTTGAAGTTCATTATACTTATTATCACAACCAAAAGGGCAGTTATGTACCTCAGAAGTGACACCCATGAGAGCAAATTCTCCAGCATCACCTGCAGTACTGGCTTCCTTTGTATCAGCTCCAGTGATCAAGTTGTATATCTTGGCAGCACCTTCTTCAATTGCATCCTCAGAATCACAACCAGCAATCATACCAAACACTTTAGGAGCAATAACTCCATCACTCTGACCATCATGCTCTGTCCAATCAACCAATGTATCAACAGTGATCAAGGCTTTGGCTCTTCTACCTCTTCCCAAACACTTGAATCTTGATGAGATATCGACTTGCTTTTTCTTTCCTCCCTTTGCCCTGCATTCTCTGGCAAAGTGGCCTCTTTGAAGACACTTGTAACATCTGACCTTCTTCTTGTTGAACCTAGCAGATTCCTTCTTATCAAAATCAATCTTCCTTCCAGCTTTCTGCTCAAACTTGTGTACTCTAACAGAAAGCATAGCCATTTTCCATTTCAAGTCCATCTCCTCCAGATCCATTTTTATATCTCAATCAAAATCTTCATAAGCCATAGTTCCTGGCTCAGTATCAGCAACAAAAATTGAAGAACAGTCTTCAATTACATTACCAATCAGTGAGACCCAGTCATAGATGTTTGATGGAGCATGTAGGTAGATGAAGAATAGCTTGGACTATCTGCATATGACATCTTTTTGCTAGCACTGGTGGTACTAACAAATGCAGAATGGCTTGGACCTGCAGATTGGCTTGAGGAAAAAGTAGAGTATCCTTTGATATCTACCTCAAGAGTCTTTAACTTGTAGTACAAATCATCAAAAGAAAGAAGTTCAAGTCCACCTTTGGTTTTCAAGGTTAAAGCTACCTGAGACCATGAAAAAGGGCTAAGCTCTTAAACATAAAGATTAAAAACTCCTCCTCTGGCTTGGCCTTGAGTTGGTTAAGCTGACTTAGAATCTTCTGCATCCTGTCATACCCTTTGTGCAATCCCTCTGCTTCACTAATTCTGAACTCTGAAAATTCTTGCTTCAGCATAGACTTTCTCATCTTCTTGGATTCGGCATTTCCACCAAACCTAGCTTTGACTGCATTCCATATATCCCTTGCATCATCCATATAATGGAAATCAGCCACATGATCATCAGGAATAGACTGAAGCAAGGTAGTTCTTACCTTTGATTCCCTCTGAACAGCAATGTTTTTCACTACAGTCTTAGGTGGAAGAATAATGACCCTTCCATCACGATCTCTTCCATTCCTTTTCAAGTTGTTGTCATTTTGAATCACCTTCCAGATATTCATATCATTGTTTGTGATCCAGTATTCCATTTTCATAGCCCAGACCTCATACTCATCCTTCTTCAAATAAGGAAAATTTGCATTGTTGTTTGAGGCAATGGTAATGATTTGAGGTTGAATGTTTTTTGTTTGTTGTAGCAATGGTTCTTCACTATGAACACTAGCATCATCGCTCTCATTGTCAGATCCTACCATTTTAAAGGTGTAGAGAGGTGTTTGGTTGTGAAGTTTATAAGGATCTTAGATCTAGGAATATTCTTCTTATAAGAGACTCTCAACAAGCTTTGATACCACTTGTTGGATCCCACTCCAGATAGATCTTTACTGCCTGTTAAGGATGGTGAATAGCCTATGTAATCACAAGCTAAACACAAGAGAGACTCTTGCTTAGAAAAACTAATGTCTACGCGGAATATAGAAGAAGAACAGGACTGATAAGAACTAAAAGATCCTTCTATGGATTTCTATTAACGAACAAGGAGAATTGTGTTTTCTGGATCAGTTTATTTCCCTAAGCCGTGGGTTCTTTTTATAGTGGTGAAACCCTAATCGGCATCTACTAAAAATACGTGAGAATAATATGCATGACTCTTCCTAATTTAGCTCATGCATATCCTACTCTCTAACTAACTAAAACCTTATCCTAGAATAACTATTTGACTCTACCAGGACTAAGTACTCGACCAATAAGAACTAGACTTAGCCTACCAGGACTAACTATGATAATAACCTTACCAGCAGGAACTACATACCTGCCAGTAGGAACTACTACTCTACCAGTAGGAATACATAATTAAACCCCCCTACTAGTAGAAAACTAAGTAGTTACATTTATCCTAACAAACTCCCATCTGGCGAGAAAACTGTACACAACTTGTCATACATCAATTTACGACACGAAACTAAGACGTTGATTTGCAGATCTTTACTAGAAACCAATCTATCACAACACAACTTCACGACTTTTCATGACTTTACAACGTTGCTTACACCGATTTAACATTCATTTTATAAAATGTGAGGTTGAATTTTTTCCTTTGACAAAAAAAAGCATAAAGCCATTTATTATTCAAACATTGAAGTGATATAAATTTCGAAAGAAAATTTACTACTAATTACTTTTTACTTTAATATTTACATTGAATGGTTTTTAATTTGAACGTTTTTATATTTTGTGATTATCAAAACGTAAAGATGTGAAAAAATATTAGTAATGTTTTTAGGCATTATATTTTATCAACAATCTCCCCCTTTTTGATGATTACAAAATTTAAACTCATTAAATGTAAAATTATTTTTAAACAAGTATTTAGTGAGTTTCATGTCATTTCTCCCCCTTTTTGTAGAATCAAAAAGACATCGTCGAGAATTACTAGTTAAATCGACGGAATAAATGCTCCCCCTTGATGTGTGCTCCCCCTCGTTCGAGGGCACCAAGGAATCGAGCTATGGTTTCTTGGCTACAAAAACGAGTTAGAATAATACAAATATTTCTAACATGTAGCAAGAAGGAAGGAAAAATATGACAAGTGCAAGCAAACATCAAAGCAAAAGATACTTCATTCATTTAGGACAATGTGTGTGAACAACACACAAGCATACATAAAAAGAAAAACAAATATGCTTTAGAAGCATATTAATACGTAAAGAAAAATCCTAAGTAGCCATAGAAGGATTTTTTTTACTTGCTTGCGACACAAAAGGGTTTGACGATTATTTGGAGGCAAATTATGAGATTATTTGGTTGGAGAGTTTGGAGCGGAGGTGGTTGTAGAGGGATAATCTCTTTGAACTCTAGGAGGTGGATAAGGTCGAGTGAGGATGAATTCAATCCAATTAATATCCTCACTTAAAGCAAGAAATTATTTTTGGGATAAGATACAACAAGGGCAATACCCAACATGGGTTTCAACTTGGTTAATGTTGAGGGTGTGTGGTAGGTTTGGAGAGTAAGGTGATGAGGAAATGTTGTTTTGTTGTTGAGATAGATGCATGGCTAAGAGGTTTGATAGGTCTTGAAGTTGATTAATGTCATCAACTAGGCTTTCTCTACTTGGAGATAGAGGTGGTGTGTGTTGAGTTTGGTTGTTACTTTAAGGTGGAGCTTGAGCAATATGTGAGTTGATGGGTGAGATGGGAAGTGGAGGATGTGAGACAACTTGTGGTGATGTAGGAATGTCCTTAATGTAAGGATTTGGTAATGCTTGATTGGGGTGATTGTTTTCTTAAGATGGTTCATGATGAGGAGTGAGTGGTTTTGGATGATGAGATGTGGAGGTTTTGGCATTGATGAAGTTGGCTGACACACTATATGTGTTGCAAAGGTTTGGTTTCTTCCTCCAAATGGGTTTCACACTCATTTTGGCTACCCTTGATGGTTTGGATGTAGGTTTGTTAGGAGATGTCATTGATGAGGATGATTGTGATGATGATGATTGAGAGTGTATTTTAGTGGAGGAAAACAAACACATATAGGTTTCCTAGTAAGTAAGGTTTATGTAGAGCGAGACACATAGATATAGATGCGTCGCATTCTACTATTATCCCACCACTCCAACAAGAACACTGTCCTTCGCCTCGACTTTAGGCCGCATCTCTCACTCGCGTCAGCTAAGACTAGACGGGTATTTGGTTCGTGTGTGTGTGACACTCCTCTCCGTAATTTTACCTGTGTTTGCCTTTGAGATCACGTGTGTTAGGTTGTGGGTAGGGTGGGGGTGGTCGCGGCCCCTTCATTAGGGTCGGTCCCCTTAAAATTAAGGGGGCCACCCTTTATGAATTAAGGGGGCCGCCTACTGCTATTTCCCAGATTTCTCAAAAATCGATTTTTCTTAAAATTTTATGTGAGGGTTTCTGTTTTGTTGATTAATTTGCAGCAAGTCCATCCTTTTATGGCAATTAAGATTTTGTAGCACATAGCAATTAAGCATTCAACATTCTACATATATATGATAAGTTGTAGGATAAAACTATTTCACATAATTTTGGCATATAATCATATATGAATTGAAAACCAAAAGAGTGAAGAGCATATAAAATAGTAACTAGATATAATGCACAAATAATTTATCTTGACAAGGGGGTTAAGTTAAAAAGGAACCAAACTTTTGTGCATTCCTAGTGGTTGTTTGGTTGCCTAAGTGCGACAATTGTGTTGATTGGGTAGTAGCGATTATTTCAACACTAAGACATGTAAAACCTAAGAAATAATCCAAATGCTCCTTGATTTAATTTTGCTCAACCAAGATTGTCGAAAATATATATTAAATTATATACTTTTGACAACAAGTAAGAGAACATTATGCATATGTGAAAAATATTTTTAGCATATCTCAACAATATGTGAAAATGATTTCTGTGCTCCCTAGTTTGAGAAAAATCTCTTTTAGAAAATAATAGATTGGGACTATTGTATATATGTATAATGAGATATGCATTTAAATAGAAGAAAAAGTTTGCTTATAAACTTTTCTTAATCTTGTGTTTTTGTGTAAAATAGAAACCTAGACACAAAGAGAAGAAAAGAAAAAAAAATTGTCTGTCAGGTGGGTGGTCCCCTTAAAGTCTGGGTGGTCCCTTAAAATTAAGGGGGTCGCCCTTTATGAATTAAGGGGGCCACCACCTGTTAAGAAAAAAAATTCTCATATTTTTGACAAATGGTTCATTGATGATTATCATTTCTTTATTATGCCAAAAACTTAATCAATTTGTTCCATCATTCCTAGACCTAGACGTAAGTAGTTAAATGGCTTCACGTTTAAGTGGTTTAGTTAGAATATCGGCTATGTTGTCTTCCAATGAGACCTTTTCTATAGAGATATTCCATTTTTGAACATTATAGCGAAGGAAGTGATGGCGAATCTCAATGTGTTTTGTTCGTGAGTGTTGAACGGGATTATAGCCCCTTTGTTATCACACATTATTGGAATGTCGTCTAACCTAACGCCATAGTCTATGAGAGCTTGTTTCATCCATAAAGCTTGTTGACATGCCTTTCCGGCGCTTACATATTCCGCTTCGGGTGTAGAGATGGCAAGAGCGGTTTGCTTTTTCGAAAACCAAGATGTTAGGCAACATCTCATGAACGTGCAAACACCACTAGTTCTCTTGCGATCTACATAATCTCCCGCATGATCCGAATCCGCATACACTATTGTTTGCATATTGCGGATCCTTTAGGATACCATAATCCTAAATGTGTAGTGCCTTTAATGTATCGGAAGATACGCTTAATCGCTTCTAGGTGAGAGGTTTTGGGATCATCTTGAAAGCGTGCACAAAGGCAAACACTAAACATGATATCGTGTCTACTTGCCCTTAAGTATAATAAACTACCTATCATGCATCTATATTTGGTATTATCTACGGACTCACCATCTTCGTCTCTCGTGGGTTTGGTTTTTGTTAGGAAAATAAACATACTTAATTAGTTAGTATTAAAGTTAAGTCTGTTAGTTATAGTTAGTACTGATAGAAATAGTTAGTACTGTTAGTATAGAAGTTAAGTCTGGTAGAGCAAGTTAAGTCTGCCAGCATTAACTTAAGTCTGACAGTATTAAAGTTAATACTGTTTGACCAGACAGTTAAGTCTGTTGTAATTTTAGTAATAGTTATCATTAGGTTAATCTAGGAAGAGATGAAGCTTTATCTCTCTACGCGTTTAGGGTTCCTTAAGTCTATAAAAGGAACATAGAATAGTATTGTAAAGATATGAGTTGATTGAGTATTCACAATCAAATAGTAATAGTAATAGCAAGTTTGATATTCGTTTTTGTGTTCATCTTGGTATAGATATTGATATTCTGCGTCAATATTTGTATTCACAGTTATTGTCTCTCATAGTATTCTTTGGATTTATTCATAGGTACTATCAGTCGTTCAAGCCTCATTGAGATCCTGTTATTAGACCTACTAGTTGGTATCAGAGCTCAAAGGGACTTTACACAAGACTTTGAACATAGATCAAAACCTTTTATTTCCACCAAAATCAACTAGTCTGTCTGCCAAAGATAATTTTTTCTTCTGATGATGAGGAAACTTCTCTTTCATGATGAAGTGCATATTTGGAAGGATCTATACAGCATCCAACAAAGAGATGCTCCTGCTAACCACCCATAAATTAATCACACAAACACACTTTCAAAACTTTAAATTGCCTGTTCTTCAAAAGATGATTATGTACGTGGGACAATGGAGATTGGACATTCTCTTGAGGATATAGATAATGAGGTTGGGAAAGTGATTCAGAATGGGAACTCAAAGAAGCGAGGTCACCAAAGGTAAGATTGGTGTATTACAGGGTTCTTCCTTCCAACCACACAAGGAGAAGAACAGTTTGTTATGAGATAAGAAACAAAAGGGAAAGCTAGAACACTACTGGTAATGGCTGTTCTAAAAGATCATCTCAGACGTTTTTCATGGCATGAGATGTTGACAAAGAAATCTGTGGCAGCCATCAAGACACGGTTGGTTGGTAATGCGAACTCGAAGGAAATGGCAAAAAAAAGCATGTTTTGAACAAACAGTTTGAGGCATTTACTATCTCATCTAAGGAATAAGCTTAGAAAAAAGGGTATGATAGGTTCCAAAAACTCCTATCACAGTTGGGGATGCCCCTTGGTGTTCGTGTGTCAGTTGAAGAATGCCAAATCACAAGCTTTTTGAGGTCCCTTCCCTACTGCGTGGGACATGAGCCATGACAATGAGAAACGAAGAGAATATTGGACACACTGTCAAATAGATGATTTATACAATAATCTGAGTGTCTTTGAACAAGACATCCAAAAGACATCATCTTCTTCCCTGGCATCTGATAATGTGGCTTTTCTATCACAAGCCAAAGCCTCTTCAAGTAGCATATGCCAATGGCACAGTTCAGGAAGTCTATTGTTCTTTATATCCACTTCCTCCTTCCAAAGCATCACCAACTGCAACTCCTGGTACTTGCTGATGAAGTTATACTTTCTTTTCTAGCCACATAATGCTGATGATGTGGACCTTAAATACTTGAAGCCTAGATCAAATTGATGATCTGGATTTGGAAGAGATGGATATAAATTGGCAGATTGCTATGACTGCCATAAAGATTAAGAAGTTCTACAAGAAGACAGGCAGAAGGCCAAGAGTGGATGGAAGAAAAAAATGCATGTGGCATTTGATAAAGAGAAAGGGAAAAAGTTGTATGTTTCAATTGCCCAAATATGGCATTTTGCTAGGGAGTGCGGTTTAAAAAAAAAAAGTTCAAAGAGGTAACAGGCACGGAAGCAGGTAAAGGTCAGAATTTCAAGGCAGTGCAAATGAATAAGGAAAGCTGATGGACCATTGATGAAGGTCAGATCAATTGGGTAGAGCAAACTACAGATGAGGAACTCAATCATGCTCTAATGGCTTTCACTGTCAATAATGAGGTATCAATGTGCTCTAAATTGTGTTTAGATTCATATAATGCACTTCAAGCTAAGTATGATGAAACAGCCAATATGAATTTGCGTGACAGAAAGCTGCCTTAGTTGCCCATAAGAGCTGTAAGAAATTAGAATCTCAGCTTAAAGCCTCCCACAAAACAACAATCTTCCTTAAATGAAAAATTAAATTTTCAAGCCAATCAAATTTTTGAAAAAGATGAAAAGCTGAAAAAGTATAGAAGAATAGGAATGAAAGCTGTCAAAGACAAGGATGCTTTACAACAAATTTTTGACTCTTGGTCTGCATCTTCTAAAAATCTTTGGAAGCTAATTGATTGTGGGATGAGCTAACTGTTAAGATAGGTTTAGGATATGGAATCAAATCTAATGATGCCGGCGGTCTAGGATTTTGAGGAGAAATAAGTAGAGGTATGTTTGCTTTTTAGGGAATCAGATGGCAAGGAAATTATGACATCACCTATATACTCAGATTTAAAAGGTAGAATATTAAGGTGTCCCCCATCCTATTAGTGGTGATTTTACACCTAGGGAACAGGAGGACATAGATGATTTCTCTGTATGAGTATGGTAAATATGGCACTCAACCTCAATCTCCTAGTCCTACTGAGTCTGATGCAAGTTCCACTGTTTACTCAACTTGTCAATCCAATGACAGTGATGGGGAACAAGGAACTGTATCTGACCATTCAGTCAATGATGACCCTATTATCCCTTATACTTCTATTGGAGTAGGTTACCATTGCACCAAAGACTCAACACAAATGCCTAAACTCAACAAATCAGTTGACCCTCGATTTGTGCACAGCATGTAAAAACTCCTAGGTAACCAATTAGGACACCAGTGACTCCCTCACCTATTCCTTCATATAATAGACAGAATTGGAATCAAGGAATGCAAAGGGACTTAGGTACAGGATATTCTTTTGAAAGAAAACCATGTTTTGTGTGTGGAAGTCTTAGTCACTTGATTAAGGACTGTGACTATTATGAGAAAAAGATGGCAAGGGAAGCTGCTTTTAAGAGCACAAGGGTGGTTTATGACGATGTTAGGACATCGCAAGCTTACACCAGCCTGGACTAACTCTAACAGGGTGAATAAAGCAAATCAATTCACTCCCAGACCTGTACAACTAAGTAACATTAGACCCAACCATAGTACTGCTAGCAAAACTATTAAAACTGGTAGGGTAAATGTTAATACTGGTCATGGAAATGTTAGTTCTGTTAGTTCAGCTGGCACTCAATTTAAGTCTGGTGCTTCTAGATTTAATTTCTGGCAAGCACATGTTAATTCTGGTAGTAGTCATGTAATGCTGGCACTCATTTAAGGTATGGATGCTTTCTAGATTTAATACTGGCAAGCAACATGTTAGTTCTGGTAGAGTAAATAGACCAGTATCAAACAACACAAAGCCCTAAACCTTCTCAGGTGATATGCTTAAACTGTCCAATGGAAATGTCTTTCAAACAAAAGAATTCCCCCCCCACTTGTAAATAGACCCTTTTCAAGGAAAACAACACACAAAGTCTAATATATCTGCTGTTTAAGGGCAAAAATTGGCACTGCTGTAAGACCTCCAGCAGGTTGTGGTTTGGAGAAAAAGCAAATACCACTCTCACTACAAATAGTGGGACCACCACCTGATTCAATAGTAATGTTTCTAGAGGTCCACCAATGGCAGACCCAGCCTGTGAAGGCTGAGGTCCAAAGAGAAACTAATCTCTTTTTGATTGTGCAGGATCATCCACTGAAGCATATGGAGCATAGAGGTATTTTGATAGTGGATGTTTTGGGCACTATGAATCGGGAAAAAGGGGCCATATTGAAGATGTATCAAGAATGTCCATAACGTGTGGATCTGTTGACTTTCTGGAAGGAAGTAAAGGTAGTATCAGTGGATAAAGGTTACAATTTGATTAGAAATTTTAGTCTTTATGATGTTGTGGCTTGGTGAAGTACTTGGACATTTTTTCTTTATTCTCCATATATCAGATATGTGTTAAAAAAGCTAAATGTATTTTTTTACTAAAAAGTGTGTTTGTTTTGGTGTATCTTCTGACTTTCAAGATGCCTGCTGCAAATCTGGTCCTTCTTAAAGTTCCCTAGGCTACACAATGGTATACTTTTTGATATGAAAAATGTTGCTTCTTCAAAAGGATACACTTGTTTACTAGCAAAAAGCTACTTTGAAGTCGGAAGACTAAATTATGGACGGAGGTAAGGTACACCTTAATTTTCTCAAAAAACTTAAATAAACTTGTAAAGGATAATTAGTTAGAGGGTTACCTTCCAAGAGTTTCAAAAAAATGACCACATTGTGTTGTCTTGCAGAAGGGTAAGCAACACAAGGCTTCTGTTAAGGCCCAAGAATTGACAGGTTTGTGGACCCACCACAATTACACACCTTAGCATATGGACTTATTTGGTCCTACCTCTGTGAGGAGTATCAACCATGCAAGTTACTGTCTTGTGATTACTGATGACTGTTCAAGGTTTTGTTGGGTATTCTTTCTAGCCAAAAAGGATTAGACTAGCAACATCCTTAAGACTTTTATAAAACAGATAGAAAACCAACTTATTCATAGAAAGTAAAAATCTTTAGATCGATAAGGGGACAGAATTTAAAAACAGGGTTATGTTGAGTTTCTGTGGGGAAAAAGGGTTATAAACAGGAGTTTATTAATGCCAGAACTCCTCAGCGAATCGGGTTGTGAGAATGATTAGGACCCTTATAGAGGACTGCTAGGACTTTGCTAGCCGACTCACACTTACCTAACTTTTTTGGAGGGCAGTACGAAGTCAATAATGCGTGCATATACCTATCAAACAGGGTAAAGGGTGACCAAGCCTCAGACCTCAAAACTCCTTGTTGAGCTTTTGTTTGGCCATAAAAACCAATCCTTAGCTACATAAGACCCCATTTGGGTGCCATGTTACCTATTTCAATACTCTTACGCCCACTAAGGAAGTTTGATTGAGAAATCTGATGAGGGTTTTCTTGTTGGTTTACTCTGTGATTGTAAAGCCTTTAGGGTTAAATTTAGGTACCAAAAGAGTTGAAAGTAAACCTTCATTGTCAACTTCTTGGAGGAAAAACACCCAATGTACAGGGAATAGGCAATATAGCGTTGGATGTGTTGATAATTTAGGACTATCTTTATGACTTCTATGAACTATATACCTGTCTCTTTGCAAAATCAAGCTAACCTTGCAGTTCAAGGAGGTCATAGCTTTTTGATGTGCAGAATGAGAGGCTGCAGACCTGATGTGTTTCTTTTACATTCTAACTAAAGCAACTAGCAAAAAGCAGCTGTTTCTGAATAGTTACTCCAAAGAAGACGCACTCCCAAAGTAGCCTATAGTTACACCAATATCCAAATCTGTGATGACATTATGACCTTTAGAAAGAGCTGGATGCTTTGCGTTGATGCACTTAGCGACCAGTATCTGCAACAGCCACCCACCAGTTGCTAATCCTGTTAATACTGGTAGTATTTACCTTAATACTGCTTTGAGGAGGTATAATTTAGGCAATTTTGAGCTATTCCTTCCTCCTAGTGTGATCAATGAAGAAGAGAGAAGAGGTTCTTCATTGATGCAGAGATGTTGAGATGCCTGAAATATGGTTTATGATAAATCAATGTGAGGTTTCTTTGAAAAAGCTTCTTTGATGATTGATGGTTTGTTTCTGTTTTAAACAATATCTACCGTATGAAGTAGATGGTCCCACCAAAAATCACACTCTAAGGATTTCACAATGTCATACCTCAAAGTCAAATCCTTGGAGAATCCCATACACCTGTTACACAACTTGAAGCTCTCTCAGAAAATCACTGAAGGGCTATGTCTAGTGTGCTACATACAAAGCACACCAAAGAAGCAATCATAAAGATCAACACATTGTCTTTATTGCTTGCTTTTTTATCTCAATTTGAACCAGGAAAGTTCAGATAGCCCTTGAAGATGGAAGCTGGGTTGTAGCTATCAGGAAGAATGTTGCAGTTCAAGCTTCACAAGATTGGGTTTTGGTTGATTTAACCTAATGGTGCTAAGGTGATAGCCACTAAATGGGTTTTTTCTTTTTAATTTTTTTTTTTATACAGGAACAAGAAGGATGAGAGGGGAGAGTAGTTGTCAGAAACAAAGCAAGGCTGGTAGCTCAAGGTCATAGACAAGAAGAAGGAATTGACTATGATGAGGTTTTTGCTCCTGTAGCAAGAATTGAAGCTATCAGGTTGTTTTTAGCCTTTGCCTCATTTATGGGATTCATAGTCTATCCATAATGGATGTTAAATGTGTTTTTTGTTTGGCACTATTGATGAAAGAGGTCATATGTCTCACAAACCTCCTTGGTTTTGTTGATCCTGTCCATCCTACTATGGTTTTTTAGGTGTGGTCAAAGCTTTGTATGGATTGCACCAAGCCCCTAGAGCTTGGTATGCTACTTTGTCAACATTCCTAGAGAAGCATGGATACAAGAGGGGCACCATTGACAAGACTTTATTCATTAGAAGAAACAAAAAGGATATCATGTTGGTTCAAGTGTATGTTGATGATATCATTTTTGGGTCTACCAACAAGTCTTGGGTGTGAGAGTTTTGATGCTTTGATGCATAGCAGATGTCTAAATGAGTTCATGGGTGAACTTACATTCTTCTTATGATCTAAAGTCAAGCAGAACAAGGAAGGATCTTCATATCTCAGACAAGTATTGTAGCTGAGAATACTCAAGAAAATTTTGATCTTTGTGATTGTCAAAGGCCTTCCATCACTCCCATCGGAGACCAGTTGCTTTGACAATGGATGGAGGAAGCTTTTGATGTTGATGTACACTTGTACAGATCTATGATAGGTTCTCCTCATGTCTTAACTGCTTCTTGACCTGATTTATGTATGCAGTATGTGTTTTGTTCACGTTTTCAGGTAATCCAAAGACCTTCTCATATCTTTAGCTGTCAAGAGAATCTTCAAGTAACCTCATGGGCAAACCAACTTGGATTATTTGTATCCTTTGGGGAATACCCTTGATTTGGAAGCATTCTTGATAGTGACTATGGTTGTCCTTCCAACCTTGACCAGGAAATCCAAAACGGTGGTTGTCAATTTCTTGGTCAAGACTTATCTCATGGCAATGCAAGATAAACAGACTATTATAGCCACTTCAACAAACTGAAGCTGATTTGTAGTTGCTGCAAATTGCTCGTGGACAAGTTTTGTGGGTTCAATATACCAAGTGTTTGGACTTTGGTTTCAACTTCATGATTACAAAATACACATTGATATTGAAAGCACAATCTGCATTGTGAAGAACCCTGTATATCATGTCTAAGACAAATCACATTGAGATCGTACACCAATAATCAGAGTTGTTTTGTGAAGATGACTAAGAAGTGTGGAGCAAAATTCACACAGACTTAAATGTACGCTGACTTGTTGAACCAAACCATTTGTTGGACCTCTGGTTTAATTTCTTGGTGGTTAGCATTTGGTTTGTTCAACACTTAGAAACTATTTTAGGGGTGGGAGCTAGATTGTATAGTTTGTTAATTATTAATAGGCTAAGTAATCTTATTTTGTGAGTGATTGTTGTTTTTGATCCTGGTTGTATAGTAGGTTTATTCGGGTTGTTGATTTTTTTTTAATCCTGGTAGTTATTTTCCCATTTAATTACTGGTAGTTAAGTAGAGTTAAATTCAGCGTAATTAAGTTTTCATTAATATGTTTATACAATTTGCAAATCGTTTTTCTTTGTTTTAGGTAATACGTATGAGGCCATTTGCAAGGAATGAATAAGGAGCGTGGCAAGGTTTTTTAACATCCATCGTTACCCATTTTTATACACACTTAATTACTGGTTGGAATAGATTTAATTCAGGTGACATTTTAAGTAATTCTGTTTGACCAAATTAAAGTCTAGGTAGTTGTAATTTGTTAATACTGTGAGGTTTTGTTAATGATTAGGTTGCGGGAAATTTGACTTTTTATGCTTAAGTATGTTTAAATGTAACCGTTTTAGAGATTTTTACGGCGCAATAGTAGGTTCCAACAGAGGTGTTATCCAATATAGTTAAAGTTTGATTGCTCTTCATACCTTGTCTTTTTTTGCTATCTCCTTTTCTTTTGCAAAGTCAAAAATTTCCTCTCTAACGAAAATAGTCAAGCGTTCTGCTACCAGCATCTATAATTTCATTCACAATAAAACCTAAGTACTTCATACGGTTGTCCAATGGCTCAATTAAATTATTGTGACAAACAATATCAAGGTAGGGTTTTTGCGCAAGCCTAACGAGAGTGAAGGTTTGCTGAGATAGTGATTTTATTCGAGGTTTCAACCTCAGGTATGCTTTAACTGCTAATCCTACTATCTATGATTCTCTTGTGAAACAATTTTGGCAGAGTGCTATTGCAAGTACTAAAGAGGATGGGTTTCTAGAAATTAGTGCCATAATTGATACCATTAGGTACACACTCTCTGAGGCGTCAATTAGCGATTCACTTCAACTAGATGACGCCACAGGAATTACAATGTTACCTAATGATGACCTTTTTGAGGGTATGGACCAATTGGGTTATACTACTGATGGAACATTTTACCTTTTGGAAAAGTTTCTTTACACCACAATAAATGGCGATATTTAGTCCACATCTCTTGCACTGCTATAAGCTTAACAGGGGGATGGATCAATTTGGTTCAGCAATATTGCTATGCTTTGATCTTGCTATCTATTGTAGAGTTTATAAATTTTTTCCAAAACTCCATTTTTGATGGTATGATGGCCATTTGAAGAACAAGGAAAAAGTTTTTGATGTATCCGTTTTCTGCAACTGATTTTGAATATTCAAACAGAAAAAAAACACACCCTTATCACAGCTGTGAGCCTGACCAAAAGATATTTGGAATATTGAAAAGGGGTTTTCAAGGGGCACCAAGCCTTTCATTGCCTTCTATGTTGTTGTTGCTTATTACCTATTGCAGTTACAAGAACTTGTGCTCAAGCTCAATCCCAAACCATCACCAATACCACCAACTTATCCCAACATCTAATTCCATCCTCCACCTATTCCATCACCAACACCACCACTTATTCCAACACCAACACCACCACCTAGTACATCACCAGTTTGGGGAATTTTGATAAGTGTAAAATACACATATTCGTTAACACCAAATATGACCCTAAATGACCCAAAACAGACTAAAAATGGCAAAGATATGCTTGTTTTTAGGTTTTGTGTGTGCAGGTACGGATATATCAAAAATCACAAGAAAACAGTCAAAAACAGGCAAACACGGATACGGGAATCAGAAGAGTAAAAGAGAAGCCAAAGATTCAAAGACAAAGCCAAAAAAAGTCAAACCATGAGCAAAGAAAAGTCAACTCACAAAAGGACAAATCCCAAATGTTTCATTTCAGTCCCCCCAAGCTTCAAATGTTACACAAATGGTCCCTAAACCTTTAATGGGCTTTTATTACCCTTTAAACCCTACCCGGATCCATAACTAGCCTAAAAGCCCATTACCTTAGCCCATTTACCCTTTTATTAAACCACAAGGACCAATGTTGCCATTTTCCAAAATCATTTTATACTACACCTTTCACTTATCAACTACAAGGACCAATCTTGCAAATAGCCCAAAGTTCAAATATTTTTTTACCTGTTTTACAGTTAAAATGGGCGCGAAGAAATGGATACTATTCATTCATCCCCTCCGATTCACCATCAGTCAAAAACAAAGGGCTTCTTAAAATTGAAGGGTACAAACGACAATTCATGGGGTCAAGAACAAAATGGCAGGGTTCATTAGTCATTTCAGGAGCTCTCATTGGTCAAGTCAAGCTAGAATCACACGTGGAAATCAAGGAAAGCACAAGGAATGATTAAATTTGGTACTACTTGCTCTCACAAAGAAAGCACAACGTCTCAATCAAGGATTGCCACGCTGGCAATCCGTGTGAGATAGTTTTTGATCAAACGGCTATGAATTACTTCCCAATGATTGAAGATTTGTACGATTGAGATTGAAAGGAGCGTGGGTAGCAAGCAAGGTCTGGAATCTTCATCAACTGGCTATAAATAGCCCTCACTATCACACACACAAAAAGAGTTAGTAGCTTTTATTTTTAGCTTAATTTTAGTTTAATAGCTTATGTAATTTCTCTTCTCAGTTTTTGTAATTTACTTTAAAGTAATGTAAACAAGCTTTTATATTAATGAAACTCAGTTTTACTTTGTCATAAGTTCTCTTGTTTTTAACTCATAAGCTCTCATTTTTTATAAATTGTTAAGCTAATGTTCATAAGCTCCTATAAGCTCTTACTAGTCTATAAGCTAGTAATTGAGCTTAATCCTACCTTAATCATACTTATACCTAATAAATCAGTTAATACCTTAACTATTTTGGACTTGTGAGCTTTTGGAAGGGAGACCTATCATGGAAGGGTCTCCAAGGACTATTACTGGCTTATCTATGATAAGCCAGAGCTAGTAGATAAGCTCTAAGAGCATGTTAAGCTTCTGTTAAGCTGAAGCTACTTGTAAGTTTGCTTTTAAATTCCTTTGTCTTTAATTTCTAGTTTAATTGCCTAATAATTGCTTATTAGTTTAGATTTGCTTATTTGCTTATTAAAAAGTGCTTATCTGTTTTCTAGCTGCTAATTTGAGTTTAATATTGTTAATTAGTGCTTATTTATCATCTGTTTTTAGCTTAACTATTTTAGATCATAGTAGTTTCATTTCTGTCTTAAAAACATATAAAAACCAAAAATATTAGTTAGCAACTAGTGTAGATCTTTAAATTCAGCTTTAATAATTGTTGATTTATGCTTATTAGGGGTAATATAAGCTTTATGATATCTGGTATTAAGGTCTTATTCATTAGATTATCATCTTAGTTGCTTAATCAAATCTGTCAAGTAGTTAAAGGAGTGTTTGGTTTAAAGTGGTTTGACCTTTAAAAGTCAAAGGTTTTAGATAAAAGTTTTTGGTTCAGCTTTGATTAGGTCTAAAATGGTTAGTTAAACTAATTTCTCAAGTTAGATTGCAAAATTTCAAAAATTTGAGCTCTTTTAATCCTTCCTGCACCAGGGGAGGATAGTGTTCTTAGCTAGTTGATTGGTTTTTGATCCAAGCTTTAAGAAGCTTGGTTTTTGTTATTTGAGTGTTCATTTGCTTTCATTTAGTGTGTTTAGTGCAGGTCAAACCAATTTGGTTGCCTGCAAGTGCTATTTGACCCATTTGCATACCATATCAGCAGTAGTAACCATAGTTACTACTGCTGATTTATTGGCTTCATTTAGGCTAGTAATTTTAGGATCTAAGGTTTTAAATTCAGTAGGCTTTTAGTTAAAACATAGCTTAATCTAGTTTTAGCCTTAATTTTCATTTCCTAGCTTATTTGCTTAAGTACATTTGCTCTTAAAAGTCACTAAAAAACCAAAAAAAAAGCCAAAAAAACAGTAGTGAGTTTCTTTTAGGTCTTAATCTTAGATTTCTAGCTTATGCCTTAGGTTTTAATAACTTGAATTATTAGCTTATATATTAGTTAATTAGTATTTAAAAGCTCAGGGTTTAGAATTGCTTATTCAGTTTTTTAGCTTAATATGCTTTTGAGTCTTTTGTGCAATTTCCTTAGTTTAGCTTTTTGATCCTTAAATTTAGTTAGGTTTAAGTGATATTAGCTTAAGTAGTTGTTCATTTCTAGATTAAGCTTATCATAAGCTGTTAGGAACATTTTTTGGTTTTCAAATTGAGCTTATATTTAAGCTTGTGCAAAGCTTTTAGTTAATTCAAGCAAAAGTGAGCTCAAAAGCTCACTTTCTGCAATCAGATCTTCACAAGCTCTTTTTGAGCTTAATTTTGAGTTTAAGCTAGTATTGTCTTTATAAAAATTGTTCAAAAACTTGTCCTCTTTAGCTTTTAGCTTTTGGTTTTCAAAAAATTTACAAAAAAATAAAAAATAGCAAAAAGGGGTGTCTGCCAATCTCGAACCCACGACCTCTTGCACATAACACACACGCCTTAACACTTTGCTTCAATAGCTCATCCATTATCTTTTCCTTTCATTAAATACTTGTACACGTTTTACCTTTCCTCTTTCAATAATAAGCCGTAACATATAAGCTTAATTATCCAGCTTATTAGATAAGCTGGGTAAGTTTTCTTATTTTTCCTTTGAACTTTGTTGCATTTAGGATTTTCCCTGAATTTTTCACATTTTTCCATTTAGTATATTATTTTTAATCATTTTTTAGGATTTAATTTTCGAAAAATCATAAAAAATAGAAAAAAGTTTCATAAAAATAAAAAAAATAGTTTTTAGTTTTATAAAAATTACTTTTAGGTTTACATTCAGTAAAATCATTTTTACACCTTTTAGATTTTAATTTTGATTTTTAAGCTTTTATTTTTAATTTTAAAAATAGGATTTTAATTTTTAAAATAGTTAAAAATAGTTTTCTGAATTTTTATGTTATTTTAGACTTTTCTAAGTTTAAAAATCATTTTTCTAAATTTTTAGGACTTAATTTGCTATTTTTTAGGATTTAATTAGATTAAAATAGTTTTTAATTCATAATAAATTCAAAAATAATCAAAAAAATAATTTTCTTTTTCATAAAATTTTCTTTTACCCTATCTTAGGTTTAGAAATTTAGTTTGCATTTTTAGGAGTTAATTTTAGTGTATTTGCTTATTTGTCGCGTTTTATTTGTTTCCCGTTAATTGTTTAAGTGTTTAATTGCTTGTAATTGTTCATTTTAATTGTTGCTTTTATTTAGTAGTTATAGATACTCAAAAATATCTTTTCTCTTATTCAAATCATAATCCAAGCTAAAGCAAGGTTTCAATTTCACAAGTCGTTGGGGAAACGACCCGGGTGATCATACTTCCCGGTTTAATATACGTATTATATATTATATATACCTTTTAGAGTGAGCTTTTCTTAAGGGAGACTTTAGGAAAGTTCTTAATTGCTCTTTTGGAAATATATTATATTATATATTTTTACGTATATAAAACTTACAATCAGCAATCTTCATATCCATTTGGTATAACTTAAAGTCTAGTGCGCAAGCATAAGCTAAAAGTATTCTTATGGACTCTAGTCTAGCTACGGGTGCATATGTTTCGTCAAAATCAATTCCTTTTTGTTGATTATAACCTTGGGCGACTAACCTAGCTTTGTTTCTAGTTACTACGCCATTTTCATCGAGTTTATTTCTGTATACACATTTTGTTCCTATGATGGTCATATCCATGGGATTTGGTACTAGTTCCCAAACATCATTTGTTTTAAATTGGTTTAGTTCCTCTTGCATGGCCATTACCCAATTTTCATCTTTTAATGCCTCATTTATATTTTTAGGTTCTATTGTTGAAATAAAGCAAAAGAATTTGCTTTTGTCTTGAGCTTGCGACCTAAGAGTTCTTTGATTTAGATTACCAATAACGTTTTCTAGGGGATGAGTTTTAGATTCTTTAATATTTACAATTTGATTATTTTCTAATGAGATGTCTTCAAGATCATTGCCTATGGGTTTTGTTTTACTAACCTCAATAGCTTCTTCTTCGACTAACTCATCATCTTCCAATGGTGATGTTTTAGGCGGGGGAGGAGTTTCATCGAAAGTTACATTCAACGACTCTTCAACTTTCATTGTTTGTTTGTTAAGTATTATGTAAGCTTTACTATTTTGCGAATATCCTAGGAAGACACCTTCGTATGACTTTGGGTCGAACTTGGTGAGGTAATCTTTTGTATTAAGAATAAAACATTTACTTCCGAATACTCTAAAATAGTTAAGGTTTGGTTTCCTACCTCTTAACAACTCGTATGGAGTTTTTCCTAAAATACGTCTAATGGAAACTCTATTAATTATATAGGTTGACGTATCGACCGCATTACACCAAAATTTTTGAGGAATGGATTGTTCGTTTAACATGGTTCTACTCATTTCTTGTAGAGTGCGATTTTTTCTTTCTACTACCCCATTTGATTGTGGAGTACGAGGAGCGGAAAAATTGTGAGATATCCCATTTAAATCATAATAGTTTCCGAATTGTACTTCATTATCAAATTCCCGACCATGATCCATTCTAATTGATACAATGGAACATCCTAATTTGTTTTGGATCATTTTGCTAAATGTTTCAAATTTTTCGAAGGCTTCGGTTTTATTTGCTAAAAACCTAGTCCATGTGAATCGAGAATAGTCATCTACGATTACTAAGGTATAACGATTCCCTCCATAGCTTCGTAAGGCGAAAGGACCAAACAAGTCCATGTGAAGTAGTTCTAAGCATCTAGTTGTTGAAACTATATTTTTAGCCTTGTGACTTGCATGAGCTTGCTTTCTCATTTTGCAAGCATCACAAAATTGTCGGTCGTATTTAAGTTTGGGTAGATTTCTAACTAGTTCTTTAGATGCTAATGATTGAATTAGCTGTATATTAGCATGACCTAATCTCCTATGCCATAGTGTGGAGTTTTCGTCTAATGTTGTAAGGCATATTTTGTCTTCCGGTTTATTTCCTAGTTTCATTACATATATTCCTCCTGTCCTAATTCCTTTACCTATAACCTTTTTGTCTTTGATTATTTCGCTATTGTGGTTCGTAAATATTACTTTGCATTTATTATCACATATTTGTCATACACTAAGCAAGTTATATGTTAAGTTATCTACGTGCTCAACATTTTCAATTATTAGGGAGTCTTGAGAAATCGTACCTTTGCCTATGATTTTACCGTGCAAGTTGCTCCCAAAAATTACGTTTCCTCTGTTGTACGCTTTGTACGAAGAAAAACAACTTTTAATTATCCAGTACATGTGTTTTGAGCATCTCTATCTTTAATCCACCAATCGGCTTCAAGTTATTCCTAGCATATTCACGGGCGCTTGAGCTACAATACAAGTTCATCATTAGTCTTTTTCCACTTCATCTTCCCATTGTGCTCCCATGCTCCTCCAATAAATGCTCTTTGATCGTTGTTCTTTGGGCGGCTTTAACATTCTTCGATGAGGTGATTCATCACCACAACTAAAACCATTTTCTTTCACTTTACCATATATACCATCATTTCTAACTCTTTAGGAATGTTTTTATCGCCTCGTGGTTGTCTTAAACAAATCTTCCTCGTCTCTTAAAGAATTTCTTGAATTCCTTTACGGCCATAGCATACTCTTCGTCTTCACTATCAGAGCTTGAGCTATCTTCATCACTTACTTCCTTTTTCACCTTTAATGCAAGAGATCTACTTTGTTCTTTCTTGCCTTTGACCGTTTCAAAATCTTTCTTTATTACTTCTTCATAAACTTTCAAGTTTCCAATAAGTTTCGTCAGTGAGGTAAGAGTTGTTAGATTCTTTGATTCTTCAAATCGCCGTTGACTTTTAAACGCCATTTTGATGTAATGCACTAAGAAATTTTTCTAAACACACAATTCTTGCTAAAAAACTTTCATCAAGGTGCTTTTAGACCTAGTAATAATAAGTGTTAAATTAGCAAAGGATTATCTATTGATTCCACTTCTCTTTCTGGAATCGAAAATTGTTCATATTCTTGAACAAGAAGATCTATTTTTGTTACTTTGACTTGATTATTAAACCTTGATGATTGATTAACAAAGTATCCCAAATTTTTTTTGAGTTTGACACATAAAAATTCTTTCGTATTCTTTTCTGTGGCAAAGCATTATAAATTACCATTTTAGCTTCATTATTTTTTGTAAGCTTCTTTTTAAGACCATCGTTTTGTTTATGAAAAGGTACAACTTCATCCTTTTTAGTTTCGGGATTATTTTGAATAGAAGGAAAATCACCATCGGTAATAACATGCCAAAGATCTAGATCTTTTGACTTCACATAAGTTTCGAATTATCTCTATTTTTATCCAATATAATATAATCAATCACTTTCAATAGTCGGTGTCTTAGCATAATTTGCCCTTCTAAATATTTTTCTGATTCCATAGATCGATTCAAGTTTTAAAATACAATTTATTTTAAAAAACTTGTTTGACGTGGCTCTTGATACCAATTGTGGAAAACTAGAAGGGGGGTTGAATATTTTACCGCTTTTTAATTTAAGGTTTTAAAGTGTTTGTAAAAATTCTAGATTCGACTTTATGTGAATTCAAAACTTGCACAATATGAACAATATACTTATCTAAACAATTAATAGGATAGTATGAGGAAATAATGTAAGACAAGAGATAAGAGTAAGAAAAATCAAACCATAACGCGAGGATTTATAGTGGTTTGGTAACGAAGCACCTCTTCGCCCTACTCCACTCCTCGAGCACCTAACTCGAGAGTTTTCTTCACTATGTCAACAAGCTCCCTTATGGCGGAGAAAACCTTACACAACTTTTGCTTATCTTGATTTCCAACACTAACTAAGAATTCGAGGTTCTAATCATTAGCTAGAACCAATCCTAGCACAACTTCATCAAACTTCACTACACACTTTTAGCTTCCACTTGATCACAACTACACAACTATTCACACTTAGTTTTCTTCTTCTAGCACCACTACTTCACCAAGCCAACTACATAATCACACCAAACTAACACTACTAGGAAAGATCACCAATAACCAACTATACTTACAACTTCAACAATCACCAAGATCTAACAATTACACAACTTTACAAATTTACAAAAGATTTACAAGTTTATGAGATTGGATGCAATAAGATTGCAAACTACAGCTTAAAGTTTAATACATCTTCACTTGATGAGAAGAATTCTTCTTTTGCACTAGAAGGAACTTGAGCTTGGATCACTTTGGAACGAAATCTTTATATTGATTACATGATCAAATGAATTTTTAATTAGAATGTGTGGGCAGTTTTAGAACAGAAAAAATGATGCTGAAATGTGAGAAAATAGTGGGGAAAAGTCTAGTATTTATAGGACAAACTGGAGGAGCGTCTACCTATGGGATGGGCGGTCCCCATAAATTATAGTGAGGCCGTGCCCCCTTAAAATTAAGAGGCCACCCGTGTATTTAAGGGGCCCGCCTAAACCTAGGCGCTCCTCAGTTTGTCCTTTAGTGGAGGGAAGAAATTTCTAGAATTTTCCTAAAGCCGTTTTAAGTTCCAAAAATTTAATTTCAAAATGTTTATTTGAATAAAACATTTCTTTAATTGTAGAAAAATGTTGTAATGTTTATAAAAATGTAAACAACATTTTTATAAAAAAGTGTATTTGAATAAAAATTTCCTTGATCATAAAAATGCATTAACATTTAATTTATCATACCTTTAATGTGATTGCTAATTTCAAAATGAAAAATTACTATAATTACTTGTTTACGTTTAATTTTACATTGAACCTTTTTATATTTTGTGATTATCAAAACGTAAAGATGTGAAAATATTAATAATATTTTAGGCATTATTTATATCAACAATTTGTAAACGTTTATTTATCTCCCTCTTTTTGATGATGACAAAATATAAACTCATTTTAAATAAAATTAAAGATGTCAAATTATTAAATAAGTTTTGTTTCATTTATCCCCCTTTTTGTTGAATTCAAAAAGGATGATCGTCGAGTTGTTGTACGAAGAAAGAAATCGACGATATCAAGACTCCCCCTTGATGTATGCTTCCCCTTGTTCGGGGCACCAAGGGGTTGATCTTATAAAAATTGTGTGCTACAAAACAAGGTTAGAAATACAAGTGCAAGACAAATATCTTTTTAAAGCAACACATTACAATAGCAAATGGAACTGATACATTCATGCAAAATAAAACTAGAGCTAATACAAGATAATTAATCTATAAGTTACACTACATACTTCATGAGATAAAGAGAAACAATACTACATAAGTCCTAAATGATTCATGATTCATAGATAATGACTTTTTGAGCAAAAAGGTTTGGGGTGACACGTTTATGAAAACATTTGAAGACTTTTCAAGGTGGAGGTGGAAAGTGTAAGGTGATTGCGGTAGTGAGAAGATATTCAAGATGAGCAAACATGATGTTCATCTCATCTCTTAAAGTGAATCAAAGGTTTCAGTTATGAGAGCAACATATGCAAGTTGACCCATGATAGTCATGATAGTTGTAGAAAAGAGGATGGCCTATGATAGGTGGTTGAGGTTGTG
>BQNB010071302.1:5511-32813 GCA_026074375.1 Tanacetum coccineum | reverse complement strand
AACAACACTTTAATGGGCAGTGTACCCGGTTAGTTGGGAGTTTCGTGGTAAGTAGGGTGTCGATCACTAAGAGCGAGAAATAATCTTTCAATTTATTAATATGTTAAACATATGCTAAACCTATGTTAATCCTAATTCTAACGGATAATAGGGGGTTTTTCAGCCTGAGAGACTGGCATGAGTTTTGTGGTGACTAAGATCAATTTAAGACACAATGACACACACAAGTAAATTAGCAGAAGATAAAAGAGCGGTCTAGTCAAATATAAAAAACTGTATTAGTCATGATTAATCCAATTGGAACGTTGGTTTGTTTATTTAGTGCAATGATTACTTATCTCGAAGCGGTATATTATTTTTAAGACTTGGGCGTTACTTCTTCCTAAGACCTAGATACGAAGAATTTTGTCACAATTAAACTTATCCGCATAAAGCATCCTTATTTGCTGATTATAATCTATCTTAGGGGTTAAAGCAATGGTGATCTTGTTAAACCTTAGCTCATAGAGACTTTACCCACTTACTGCTTAAAGGCAATTCATACACTAGTAGTCCACTGGCCAAGTCTTTACCAATTAATTAAGAACATACTCGTTGATCCCAAGGGTCACCTGCCGGTCCAACTAAGCTCATAATCTAAAGGCAAAGATAGGTCATTATTCGTGATCCTATTGGTCTAGATGTATAAATTACTATATGGAGAGCCATCCCGGCATCTAGATTACTTGGTCCGTATCACTAGATCCAGTTGAATGATAGGTCGCATACAAAAGCACGTAAACAAGTATAAATTGATAAACATAAACAAGCAATCAACGATAAATTAAGCAATCGAGATAAACAAAACCAAACATTCAAATCTTCATAATAATGGCTAATACCCGAAGGTATTAGCCTTCAAACATCATAATCAATACAAGAGTAATAATTTACCCAAGGTAAACTAACCGAGTTAACGAATGATACCAAAAACTGAACAATGACAAGAGTATATGAGATTATAAGGTGTTTCCTATGGAATTAGTTGCTATGCTCGACCTCTTCTGCTCTTCTTTTCTTTTGAAAATTGCTTTTATGGTCAATACGACGTATCATGGGTTTCTTGGAGTAGGGACCACGTTTGATATCTTCCAGAATATTTTATTACTTTAATTTGAATACGGCGTATGGATCTTCTCTGGATACGGCGTATTGATCATCATTCCTTCATGGTCTTTTGTGAAGTGCAGGCATAGATACGTCGTATCTTCCTTAATGGATATGGCGTATTGGATGTCAGAATCAGTTTCTTCATATTTCCTTATTTAAGATCCAGATTGCGTGCCTTTTAGTTAATCTTCACCAAGTACTCCATAATTACTATAATTCTTAAATACAAACGATTAAGTAATAATTCTTTGCAATAGTTATACAAAATGGGTTATTTAAATGGGATAAATGATGCTATAAAAGTAACATTATTTGATGTCATCAAATATACCCCCACTTGAATCCTACTTGTCCTCAAGTAGCCTTTAGAAGTTTATGAAAATGTATCCCTAAGGATTTTTCTGTTTAAGCGTTTATTTGATATATTACAAGTACACAACCAAACACCTCATGAAATAGGAAGATGAAAACACTCAAATCACTCAACTAATCTAGGTGGTAACATGTAACTGATTTGCTCAATTGCTCGGTCGTGACAAGTATTCTATCATAGACTTGGCAAGGATACACATCTCCACCACTAGAGCTAAGGAGTAACAAGTTTATAGAGATAAATTGGGTTTTTATTATAAGGCTTAGGTTGATCATTTTCACAATCTTTCACCAAAAGTACCACACCAACAAGGCAGCTGAATCACACATACACGGTCGTAACGACGGAATAAACATGTGTGTTCGATCACATCCTCATTCGAGTTAAACCAAGGGTTAGGATGAAGAATGATATAGGGTATGGATCTTCTAACTTTCACCAAAAGTAATAAACCAACAAGGCAGCTGAATCACGCATACATGGCCGTAACGACGGAATAGACATGCATGACTCGATCACATCCTCATTCGAGCAAAACCCAAGGTTAATGATTAGGAAAGGGAAATAAATTGTTGTTAAATAAATTTCACAAAACAAATAGATTAAGTCCAAATAGATAAGGTACAAGTTGCTAGACACTTTTCCCGACCGTTACCATAAAAAAGACACAACCATTTACACAAACAACTTGATCATAGATGAAAAACAACAACCTAAGTTAGCATTCCCATAACGGTCAACTTCCAATCATCCCATACTTTACATGCTTTTACAAGACAAGTGGTGATATCTACCACTTTATATAAAACTTTACATTGTTGACTTATAAGACGCATCAACGAATAATCGATCCTTCATATAATTCTTTCGGTTTAAGCTTTTGCAAAACGATTATCTTCAAACTTTCCTCCTCTTTTTTGTTGTGATCTTTCTAATTTTTTCATTTTTTAACAATACCTAACTACGAATCTCGGTGTAATTTCACCATCTTCACGATCATAATAACTCCGGATAATTCCTTCGATAATTCTTCATTCTTCGGACGTACCAATAATAGCGATGGTAGTAAAAATACACGAGTTTTAACTACTTTATACATTCCTATTTGCAATGTGAAAATTTCTTCCCAGTCGTACCAAAGATATAAAATGACACAAGACATAGGAAATACATACTTTACACTTTAAGCAACTAGCAACCTGTAAATGGACTTAATCTAACAGGGTAGGCTAAGGTGTAAAGGTGTAACGAAACAAATAGTTGGTGTTATTCCTAAAAGATTGGCTCTACTGGTTTTTCTAGGGGTATCTTACTCTTATAATGAGAGTAAACAAAGGGTTTATATGGGATTTAACTAACCAATGTAGTTAGTTAATAAAACAATATATATATAGGCTTTTTGGTTGTAATCCTAGAAATTTACCAATTTAAACAAGTTACTCCATCTAAATCCATAGTACTCATCAATGTGATCGCGAATAGATATACCAAGCCAAGTTCTAAAGTCTACAATACTTCACCTCGATGTCTAAAGTACTACATTAACATCACGCGGCACACTCAGTACTTTTTTTGTTTATGGAATTTGGGTAAACATTTAGAAACGGATAAGGTTAATCCTCATAATATCTAATAAAGGGTTATTGTGTGGAGGGGTGGGTTATGTAACAAATAAATTTCTCACAAAGTATGGCTTGAATTTTTTAAAATTTGTGCATAATTTAAGTATTTTAGTATGAAAAATAAGACAAGTAACATTTTAATTCACATCCCCCACTTGAATTATACAACGTCCTCGTTGTATAGATAAATCATTAAAAACAGGAAATAAAAGAATTAAAATGAGAAACTCCCCTGATATTTTGCTCGGTAGATTCTCCATGTAGATTTAATGAGCAAGAATTCCAGATTGTAGATACTTCACCAACATTGTCGATTTCTTTACAGCGAGGTCCTGTGCAAAATATAGGAAAAACCATGCACTCCTATCTCGGGTATTCTACGGTTAATTAAATAAACAAAACAAACTGTACAGGGGATCAATACGCCGTATCCATAAAATAGAATACGCCGTAAAGAAAAACCTGTAAAAAGTATCAATACGGGTCAGTCTGCCGAATACGCTGTATCATGTGCATAAATACGCCGTATAGATAGAACTAACAATAATGTTTAAAAGTGCATAAAAATAAAGGACTGATAACGTCCAGACATTCAATACGTCGTATGGTGTGGAGCGGATATGCCGTATTGATGTCTGGGAAGAGAGACTCTATAAAAATAAATAACAATCTGGGTTGTCTCCCGGGAAGCACTTTTGTTTACAGCGAAGTTTTTAAGTTAGAATTTTTCTTCAACTTCCTTCACCATTCAACACTTTTCCTCTCTTGTATTCATTCCCTCTAATTAGATTTGATTCTTGGGTCCATAATACATTAATGCTGAACTTACTGCCAGGCTTGTTTTTATCATGCACAAATAAATCAAAACATCACATCATAATATAAGCATCAAAAGATGATCATGTTTCAAGTTTTAGATACATCATGATATAAACAATATAAATGTACAAAAGATAAGGACAAAGAGTAAGGGATAGAGAAATCAAGGGTCTGGCTGGTCCTCGTCAAGTAAGGCTGCTGAAGTGCTAGCCTTTCCAGTCCTTTGTCTAACCCCACGTCTCTGATCTGTACCGTGTTCTGATACCATTCGTAGGTGCTCCATGCAGATATCTAATAAAGCCTGTGTTATACCGCCAGTACCACATGTTGATTTGGAGAGGTCTCTGGCCATAGCGTCTATCACTTGGTGCTGCTTGTACAATGCCCCTCGAATCTCATGCACCTCCTCATCTACTCTCGCTAATCTCTGAGCCATAGTCCGAGCTGGTCCGGCAGCAAGTGGTGTTTGAGGTGCCTGTGTGGGTACTAGAATAGCCTGAGCACCCTCATCAATATCAGGAGCACCCCTAGCGTCCACTAGGGCACCAGCAGCAGCATCAGGCTGCCTCTCTGGTCTCGAGGCTACCCAAGCCCAAGGGTCGTCAAGCTCCTCACAAATCTACAGCCTCACCAGCTCAGCCAAATCAATCACGGGGAGGTCTCGAACAATCACTGTCAGTCCCTAGAGTCTCTCCTCAGTAAGCAGCCCAATACATGCTCAGTCCCAATACAAGACAACAAAATGATCACAAATATCATGCCATGTGCTTACACCCTGAAGGCGGTAAACCTCAAGTTCTAGACAAAAGTTGGGGATGTGACTGACAATAAATCCATTCCCCCTCAGATAAAAATAATCAGTCACCGTCACCTTCTCATATGCCTGACTCCTCCCAGCAATACTACACGCAATCACCCTGTGGCACAGCCTAAGCATCGGATCCTTGATCGAAGTATAGGATGGGGTTGTGCCAAGGAAATCTCCCATAGATGAGATCCCAACCCAGTAAGCACTCAGATCTCCCTTGTCGGTGATCTGCCTTGAACTGTCAGCCCAATATGCGCCGAATCTAGCGGACTCCATCTCCTCCGTAGGATGTAACCCCAAGCCTAAAATAAACTGCCTCCAGCTCATGCGGCATCTCACTCCTCCTAACTGAAACTATAATGCCCCAACGGTATCAAGATCAAGCACCCCCTTTCTAAATCAAAATGTACTGAAAAACTCCAAAATAAGCTCGTGTACCAACGGGCCTCTAATCTCAATTAGCCTCCTCTAAGCCCGGCTAGTGAATACAGTCTATCCCTGGGCATTGATGTGCTCTATCAGCATCCGGCCACTCAAACCCTCAACTATCAGGTCTGTCAATCCCCCAAAATCAAAAACCTGAACCCTATGTATCTCTCTACCGTAGATCCTACCCAATCTCTCCTCAAAATCTGTGATATTGACATCTGTATACCCCAAACCCTCAAATGTAAGATACTGATGTCTTTGATCTCTAGGTGGAAGAGCCATATCTGCAATTTTAACAAAATCAATACAAAGATTATAAAGATGTATCATTCTGTTCTGAAGGTCGATACGGCGTATTCTGATATGGATACACCATATACAGTTTAAATGGGATACTCTGTTTAGAGAATGGATACGGGGTATTGGGAGATACCAGGTTAATACGACGTATAGATAAGTTAATACGACGTATGAGATTAAAATGCAGGATTATCAGCAGATCAGTACGCCGTATTCAAATTACTGAATACGCCGTATTGGGTTTTAATAATTTGGGTGAATTTGAGTTTGATTACGCCGTTCACATTTGTTTGGATAACGCGTATGCTTGCAGTTAAAACGAAAGGGTTTTCCAATCCCATTTGACTCATTACAATTCAAATCTTTAACTTATTGTAGGGGAAAAAGGTGGTCAAACAAGTTTATAATAGCATATCGAAACAAGTTTCTAAACCCGGATCAAATCCTAACCTCATTTCTATTTATTCAACAAAGCGATAACTAAAAGGAAAGGTTGGAAACATTACCAGACGTTAACAATCGAGAAGAGAATGGTACGAATCGAGAATAATGATCCCAAGATTGGCACTGGTAAAAATTAAGAGGTAAAAGTGTTTGTGTTAAATGTTTATCCTACGTTTCAGTTGGTTCTTTTTTTCCATAAACTGGTATACTCGTTATAAAGGTCAGTTCAATCGGCGTATTGAACGAAATCGTTGACTTAGTCAACTCAAGTTAAAAACAGTGGATACGCCATATAGGTGTTTGCCTAATACGTCGTATCCGTCCTTGGAGACTAATTTTCCTAAATTTAACAAAGTAAAGAAAACGTACCTTGACCTCCGCACCTTCCTTAATTGAACACCATCCTTATAAAACTGTAGGGTCGAACGGGACGCCAAACGGCACATACAAATTCTTAATAAGATTTAACAGCATCCCATTGATAAGATAGTTCCTAGCTACGATATTAACTTTTAATTCTATGATAAAACTTTTTACATTGAAAATTTTACTAATTCTATCGTGGTTTGTTTCCAGAAGCTTATTTGACCCTTGTACATTGATGTTTATTACATCTCCCTCTTAAGATTGTATTATATCGATTTCATTATCGTCATTGTCTTTATCCTACCCTAGATCATCGGGAAAAATTATGTTGAAACGGAATAAATCATTAAAGTACACAACGTTTTGTTCCTCCTTATCACATTCAGACAATGATGTTTTATTTTTCAAATCAAATTCATCGATACGATGAGGAATTTCAACAGGTTTAGTTGAAGAGTCTGATTTAAACTTTAGAGCATCATTGTAAACAATAGCTGGAAATTCATTCTTAAAATCTTTAAGGTAGTCTAAATCATTAAAATAACTGACTCGGGTGACGGAAACGAAGGCATATAGACTTTTTTAATATCATTTTCCGAATCCGTTTTCAAATCATTGACAAAAAATATTTTATAAGAAAATGAGTTTTTGTCAAAAATTACCGTGTAATCTTCATCGTCGGATTCGTCAAACGATATTCTAAAGTCAATTTTATTGTTGTTAAGAGAACTTATCGTGGGTTCACACGAGAGTGTTTCTTCAGATGTTAATTCGTCATTAAAGACTATAGCTGGGAATTCGGTTTCAACGGATCTAAGGTCGCGAACGTCATCATCATACCAGATTCTGCCATACGTAGCAGTTTCCCAGTGTTACACCTTACCACGCCTATGAGATTTCTCTTCCTCGAGCTTGATATATTCTTCCATGGTAATGTTGGGGTCTTCCATTCTTTTACCTGTAATGAACTTGCTAGGAAAGAAGACTGTTAAATAGCATATACGTCGTATTCAGTGAACTGAATATGCCGTATTACACAAACACAATAGCAAACAAACAGGATTATAAACTATTCTAAACTACACTAATCCTAATGGTTAGATTAATCTAATGTTAAAAACCAAAATATCAAATAAATTAAGATTAAAGTTTTCACTCCCCGGCAACGGCGCAAAAACTTGATGTGTCGTTGTGAGGTTGTAATTTATGTTTCAAGTTTTAAATTTATATTTTGTCAACTTTACCAAAAACAACACTTTAACGGGCAGTGTACCCGGTCAGATGGGAGTTTCATGGTAAGTATGGTGTCGATCATTAAGAGCGAGAAACAATCTTTCAATTTATTAATATTTTGGTTATCTAAATTAAGTTAATTCTATTCTATGTTAAACCTATGCTAAACCTATGTTAATCCTAATTCTAACGAATAAAGGGGTTTTTCAGCCAGAGAGACTGGCATGGGTTTTGTGGTGACTAAGATCAATTTAAGACACAATAACACATGCAAGTAAATTAACAGAAGATAAAAGAGCGGTCTAGCCAAATATAAGAAAACTACATAAGCCATGATTAATCAAATTGGAACGTTGGTTTGTTTATTTAGTGCAATGATTACTTATCTCGAAGCGGCATATCATTCTTAAGACATAGGCGTTACTTCTTCCTAAGACCTAGATACGAAGAATTCTGTCACAGTTAAATGTATCTGCATAAAGCATCCTTATTTGTTGATTATAATCTATCTTAGGGGTTAAAGCAATGGTGATCATGTTAAACCCTAGCACATAGAGACTTTACCCATTTACTGCTTAAAGGCAATTCATACACTAGTAGTCCACGGGGCAAGTCTTTACCAATTAATTAAGAACGTACTCATTGATCCCAAGGGTCACCTGCCGGTCCAACTAAGCTCGCAATATAAAGGCAAAGATATGTTATTATTCGTGATCCAATTGGTCTAGATGTATAAATTACTATATGAAGAGCCATCTCGGCATCTAGATTACTTGGTCCATATCACTAGATCCAGTTGAATGATAGGTCGCATACAAAAGCACATAAACAAGTATAAATTGATAAACATAAACAAGCAATCAACGATAAATTAAGTATTCGAGATAAACAAACCAAACATTTAAATATTCATAATAATGGCTAATACCCGAAGGTATTAGCCTTCAAACATCATAATCAGTACAAGAGTAATAATTTACCCAAGATAAACTAACCGAGTTAACGAATGATACCAAAAACTAAACAATTACAAGAGTATAGGAAATTACAAGGTGTTTCCTATGGAATTAGTTGCTATGCTCGACCTCTTCTGCTCTTCTTCTCTTCTAAAAATCGACTTTTATGGTTAAATCGAAAATACGATTTAACACACTAAAAACCCGTTTTTAGGTTTTCAATTTCTAATATCTGGAATTTGGTCGATACGGCGTATTGACTTAGGTCAATATGACATATCGAGGGTTTCTTGGAGTAGAGACCACGTTTGATATCTTCAAGAATATTGTATTACTTTAATTTGAATACGGCGTATGGATCTTCTCTGGATACGGCGTATTGATCATAATTCCTTCGTGGTCTTTTGTGAAGTGCAAACACAGATATGCAGTATCTTCCTTGATGGATACGGCGTATTGGATGTCAAAATCAGTTTCTTCGTATTTCTTCATTTAAGCTACAGAATGCGTGCCTTTTAGCTAATCTTCACCAACTACTCCATAATTACTGTAATTCTCAAATACAAATGATTAAGTAACAATTCTTTGCAATAATTATACAAATTGGGTTATTTACATGGGATAAATGAAGCTATAAAAGTAATGTTATTTGATATCATCAATCATTAACCCAAAATAAATCCAAACATCATAAAAATAAAAGTGCATTCATTAAACTTAAACATTATGCTTGAAGCATAATAATAATACAACATGCATGAAATTAAAAACTACAAATGTCCTAAATTATCTTAGCAAGCCATAGGACTTGTGTTGAAAAAGATTGATGGATTTTATTGAAAGCGAGAAATACTAAACATATGTTATGTCTAGTTTGTTGGTGGTGGTGAGTTTGGTGCAGAGGTTGTCGTTGGTGGATAATTTCTAGGAATTTGAAGTGGTGGTTGTGGTCTAGTTAGGAGAAATTCGATCAAATTGAGATCTTCTCTTAAGGTCAAGTATTGAGTTTGGTTGTAACGACAAAACGGACAATAACCAACATGATGGTCAACTTGGTCCAAAGTGATGGTGTGAGGCATGTTTGATGGTGTTGGTGGTAAAGGATTTGTGGTATGGTTTGAAAGATACATTGCTAAAAGATTTGAGAGATCTTGAAGTTGATTGATCTCGTCAACAAGCATTTCTATAGTTAGAGAAGGAGGTAGTTAAGGTTGAGTTTGATTGTTGTTTTAATTTTCTTGCAAGACAACATCAACATAAGGATCAATGGGTGGAGGTGAGTAAGGTTGTGGTATAGATTGGCTTGAGGGTGCAATGGGAGAGTTTTCTTTTGAAGGTTTATTGCAAGGAGATGATGGTTTTGGCATTGGTGTAAGTGTGTCAACTTCATTCACATTTAATGAATTACAATAGTTTAATTTCTTTTTTCATACGAGTTACAGAGATTTTGGGTTTCTTGGAGGCTTTTGATGTAGGGTTGTGAGAGGATGACATAGAAGATGGTAGGTTGAATGTAAAGAGAGTATTGAGGATGATGATCAATTTATACTAGGAAGATGGGATTATTAAGGATTAATGAACATTGTGAAAGGTACAAATCCAAGAAATGTTTGTGAATTCTGGGAAAGGATAGTTGGATCTAGACAAAAGAGGGTCAAAAAGCAGAAAGACAACAGTAAAATACGTGAAATGATGGTCAACCCCCTTATCTCTATGGTCGGCCCCCTTATCAATTAGGGGGCCGCCCTTGATAATTAAGGGGGGCACCACTTGGGAAAACCCAGGTTGTCCAGGTTTTTGTTTTCTACTGAAATTTGTAAGAAAAGTAGAGAATTGGGTGGCAATTTTGCAGCAAGTCATATTTTTATAGCTCATAATACTAAAGCAGGCAATTTTTGCAGCGATAGGCTCTTATTTTTGTATAGTCTCATAATACTAAAAGATTAAGTGTAATCAATTATCTAACATGTAGCGGTAATGATCAAGACTCTGGTAACCATCCGCTATTTGTTTGATCATATGTACGAGCCTATTAATTTCACCTATCTATTTTTTTTTTTTCGTACGCTGATTCGCTTTTGATTTTTAATCAATAAGTTAAATGTTCTATGGAAAATAAAGAAAATCTACAATTAGGTAATACGGACACTACATACGTATTTAAGTTTTGCTGTCAAGGGATGTAGCATTATTTGATTTTAGAAAGTAATATTTAACTTTTTATATTTTATTGGTTACAATGAAAGAAGAAAATAAGTAGTGTTTCTTGTTTCGCCGAGTTTATAAATTTAGGCATACCAGAAATTCCGAAACAATAAATTTACGCTTTCAACAAAAGACTACCTTGTTATTTTTAAGAGTCCTTGCTATATAGCTTTATACGTAACTTCTGTAAGCACTTGGTTTTTATTGTTTTGTTTCTTATAAAACTTAACCCATGGTTTTTTTTATTTGTGTTGTCCCACCTTAAGAGAACCAACCAAGACATTTAAATTTGCAAGTATACACTTCTAAATTAATATACACATTACACTTTGCTACACATTTTATACAAAATGCAAGTAATACTTACACTTATAACCAAGATTATTTTAGCTAGCACATTTCCTCATTTCCATGGGATGACATACACATTAGGAGACATGGAAACATACACTTATTAGCTAGTACATGTACAACCTCAAACTAGTTAAACCTTATGTTTTTTTGACCAAGACTTCCTTATTTCCCTCTTTATGTCTTAGACTTTCTTAGGAAGCCTTGGACTAGTCAAATGTGCATATAAGACTTATACTAGTAAGGGTTATAACACACTTCATTTTCTAAGTAAAAATCAACACTCATTTCTCTCCTTCTTTGCTCCCACCCACGTCCCAAATTATTTACCATAAACCATCCATAAAAATTTCATTTAACACATTTACAAGTGTTTCCACATCATTACTAAGGCATACTAAGAAGATTGGAAGGCTTGGTTAAGCATTTTCAAGGCTTAAGCAAATTAAGGTTTCCTTAAGAAAACAAAGGTTTTCATCCTTGGTTTTCAAGCTAAGGTTTAAATCACAAGGGTGTGATTTGTTGGTCATTCTTTACTCATTTACCTAAGGTTATCTAAAACCCTACTCATTTCATACTTATGATTTCATGTGTGTATATATAATGATTATATGGCTCATCACCATTAGGGATACTTATTAACTTGTAAAATGAATTTTTACTTGGTTATGTTTTGTTACACTTTGTGATATGTTATTTGGATATTGTTACATGTTGTAATGGGAAAATAAATATTGTTCAAGTGTTGATTAAATCATATAAAGTATATATAAGTTAATGGTTTAGAAAAGTTACTTATATAAGTTTATGAACATGTAAAAGTATAAAAGACTTGTGATCATGGACAAATCTTGGACAATAAGTACTAATGGACATACAATATAAAGACTTGGAAAGGACTTGTGGTATTTTATTAAGTTGAAAATTTATATAAAAGTTATATAAATAAATATATAAATATACAAAAAGGGCTGTTTAAAATACGAAATAAAAATATATATTTTATATTTTATAAAAATAGTACGTCTCATGACGATTCCAAAAAGGTAAGAAACTCGAAAAACCGATTTATAACGAAGATGATGATGTATATGTTGTTGCTTAGTGATTCTTTCTTGAAATTGAGTTGTTAGATGGTATTTAGGTGTTTTGGTTTTGATATGTTCGTCATTTGCAGTAGCAGTTTTGGGGTTGTTTGTTTCTGGATTTTAAAAAATATAAAAGAAAGAACTGTACGTTTTGTCAGATGTTGGCCCCCTTATTGATTGGGGGGCCGCCCATGTTAAGGAGGCCGATCCCCTTATTGATTAGGGGGCGCCTCTTCTGACGACCAGTTTTTCTGTATTTTTCGATTTTTGGCAATTTTTGATAATTTTTAAGTGAGATGTGATATTTTAATTTACTATGATATTTTAACTTGAGTATTTTGAATAAATTAGTTATAGTAATATGACTACTTGACGAAGAGGAGGGATTTAGTCGGATTTGTTCCATCATTCCTAGACCTAGACGCAAGTAATTGAATGACTCACGTTTAAGAGGTTTAGTTAGAATGTCGGCAATGTTGTCTTCCGATGGAACTTTTTCGATGGAAATATTTCCTTTTTGAACATTGTCGCGAAGGAAATGGTGATGGATTTTGATGTGTTTAGTACGCGAGTGTTTCATAGGGTTTTGCTCACGTCGATTGCTCCTTTGTTGTCGCACATTTCGGAATGTCATCGAGGAGGATGCGTAGTCAGTTGAAAGCTTGTTTATCCATAAGTGTCTTGTTGACGTGACCGGTCTGGCGCTTTACTTATTATGCTGCGGTAGTAGATATAGGAAAGAGCAGGTCTGATTCTTCGAAATAACCTAAGTTGTTAAACAACTTCCCATAAATGTACAAATTCTCTAGTGCTTTCGTCTACATAATCTCCCATGGTCGAGTTGGAATATACTATGGTTTCTATGCCGGACCACTTAGGATACCATAATCCCAAGTGCGTAGTGTCTTTAATGTATCGGAAGATACGTTTAATCGCTTTATGATGAGAGATTTTGGGATCCTCTTGGAAGCGTGCACAAAGGAAAACATTAAGCATGATATCAGGCCTACTTGCCCTTAAGTATAATAAACTTCCTATCATACCTCTATATTTAGTACTATCCACGCACTCACCTTCTTCGTCTTTCGTGAGTTTCGTATCCGAAGACATAGGAGTTTTCATTGGTTTAGAATCTTCTAATCCAAATTTCTTAAGCATTTTTTTATATATTTAGATTGATTAAAGAATATACAATCATCTAATTGTTTTATTTGTAATCCGAGGAAAAAGTTTAGTTCACCCATCATGCTCATTTCAAACTCTTCGTGCATGATTTTGGCAAAATCATCGCACAATTCTTGACAAGTTAAGCCGAATATAATGTCATCGATTTATTTATTTGAACAATGATTTAGTTAGAATTTTTTCTCTTCTTTGATAAAAGTGTCGTTATCGACCATTCCCATATTGTAATCATGTTTAATACGAAAAGCTTTTAATCTTTCGTACCAAGCTTTAGGAGCTTGTTTAAGTCCGTATAATGCTTTCTTAAGTCTATAAACATGATTAGGTTTTGCGAAGTCAATGAATCCCGTAAGTTGTGCCACGTATACCTCCACGGGGTTTTTATAAAAATGTCAAAATTAAGGGTTGAATGTGTAATTAATAATAATTAAATAAAAAAATATAAATAACATAGATATATGAAAAAATTTCAAAATTTTATAAAAAAAAATAAAAAAACATATATTTTAAGGGGGTGTTTGGATCGGTTGGAAGAGGAGAGAAAAAAAGGAAACACAATCCTAGTCTAATTAGAACTCTAAATAGGTAATTATCTTAAACCTTTTTGTAAATCTTATAAATACCAAAAACCCATCGGTTGGAAGAGGAGAAAAATATTTTTTTTATTCAAGATCAAAGTGGTGAATTGTGTTAACTAATCGAAGGTTTTAGGTATGTTTATAAACTTTAATTGCTTTAATTTTCTTTTTAATTCATGTAACAATAAAGTGATGAATAAATTAGGGTTTCATAAAATCTGTGAATTAATGATGTTAAACTTAATTAGAAGTGTTTAGGATTTAATTAGGATCATATTGATGTATTCGGTTAGAGTTAGAACGCGATAGAATTGAATTTAGGATTGAGCAGAATTTTGAGTCATCTTGTTCGAATGTTATCTCATGATTGGTAACGAGATTTTTGATGAATCTTATATCTATTGATAAGTTCAGAGAGTCTAGTTTCTAAAAAGTCCGGCCCGAAAGGTTTTGAGGTCGAAAAGTTAGTCAAATAAGTCCATGTGTATTTAGAATGAAAACACCTTCATACGACTTTGGGTTGAACTTGGTGAGATAGTTTTTCGTATTTAGAATGAAACACTTGCTTCCAAATACTTTAAAATAGTTAAGATTAGGTTTCCTACCTTTTAATATTTCATATGGAGTTTTTCCTAAGATTGGTCTAATTAAAATTCTATTAAGTATATAAGTTGAGGTGTCCACCGCGTTACACCAAAATTTTTGCGAAACGGATTGTTCATTTAACATGGTTCTACTCATTTCTTGTAAGGTATGATTTTTACTTTCTACTATCCCATTTGATTATGGAGTACGAGGAGCGGAGAAATTATGAGTAATCCTATTAGAGTTACAATAATTTTTGAATTGTACCTCATTGTCAAATTCTCTACCATGATCCGTCCTAATTAACACTATAGAACAACCTAATTGATTTTGAATCTTTTTACTAAAAATTTCTAATTTTGCGAAGGCTTTAGTTTTATTTTCTAGAAATCTTATCCATGTAAATCTAGAATAGTCATCTACAATTACTAAGGTATAACAATTTCCTCCATAACTCCGTATGGCGAAAGGACCGAATAAGTCCATGTGTAAGAGTTCTAAGCATCTATTCGTTTAGACCATATTCTTAGCTTTATGGCTAGCATGAGCTTGTTTTCCAATTTTGCAAGTATCATAAAAATGTTAATCTAATTCCTCTACCTATGACTTTTTTGTCTTTAATTATTTGGCTATCATGTTCGGTAAATATTACTTTGCACTTATTATCACATATGTGACCAACACTTAGCAAATTAAATCTTAAATTATCTATGCTCAACATTTTCAATAATGAGGGAGTCACGAGAGATCGTACATTTGCCTATGATGTTACCACGTAAATTACTTTTGAAAATAACGTTGCCTCCATTATATGCTTTGTATGTAGAGAATAGCTTTCGGTTACCCGTCATGTGTTTAGAGCATCCACTATCTTTAATCCACTCGTAGGGCTCCAAATTAATTCTCAAGCATATCTATTTAAATTACATAGCAACTCAAACATTTGGTCCCCAATATCTCATGGGTTCAAAATGGTTAGTACCAAAAATCCTTTGCATATTTTGCATTTGACTTGGATGTAAAAATGGTGGACAAATTCTCCATGGAGTATAATTTTGTTGTTGGAAATTATTCCACATTGTAGGATATATATTAGAGTAATTTTGTCTATCTTGATTTCTCCTAGGTTACGGTGTTTTAGACCGAGGACGAGAATTATTATTTCTTTTTGGAGGTGGAGTTTTTTATCTTACTTCAGGTTTGGTAAATCTAAGATGGTTTATAAAAACTTTTTACTTCATCATCGCTTGCAACGGGAACTTTAATATTATTTACAAGTATATATTTAAGTTTAGGACTTGAATTTAATTTATCGAATATTTCTTCAACATGTCATGATTCGAATTCTTGGGGTTTTACAAAATTTAGTTGTTTTTTACCACTCGATGATGCTTCGGTCGAATTAAAGCCTAAACCCGATTTATCTCAGATGGTTTTTGAAAACTTAACATTTTCTTAAGAGAGTGAGTGCTTTTATTAAATTCATTAAGCTTAGATATTTCTTCTTTAAGTTTCTCATTTTCATTTTTAAGATTTTGACATGTTCTACATCCACAATTAATTTCTTTGTTTTTCTCTAATCGAGACACTTTTTCTTTTAATTCGAGTACTTCATCTTTTAGCTGATTTTTAATAGATTTTAGTAATTTATTTTTAGACATAACTTTTAATCCTAATTTGCATAATCGATCATTTATTGGGGAAACCCTTTACCCATTTTTTTTTTGCATAATCGATTATATTCACTATCTAAATCTAAATCATCTATTGACAATAATTCATCACTATAAAATTCGGTTTCGGAAAGTACCTCATTAGATGCATGAGCCACAAGACAAGTTTTGTCTTTAATATTTTATTTCTCATCTTCGCCGCTATCGCTCCAAGTTCCTCCAATAAAAGCCCTTTGGTTTTTGCTTCTTGGTGATTTTGGGCATTCTCCGATGAGGTGATTTGGATCTCCGCATCTAAAAAAATTTCTTTCGCTTTTACCATTTTTGTCGTCTTTACTTCTTTGGAACGACTTTCTTTCATCACATGGTTGTCTTACAAATATTCCTCATCTTTTGAAAAATTTCTTGAAGTCTCTCACGGCCATGGCGTATTCTTTGTCTTCACTATCGGAAGTCGAACTTTCTTCATCACTAGACTCCTTTTTAGCCTTCAAGGCAAGAGATCTACTTTGTTCTCTTTTACATTTGACTATTTCAGAATCTTTCTTTATTATCACTTCATAAACTTTCAAGTTGCCGATAAGTTTGTCAAGTGATAGTGATGTTAAGTCCTTCAACTCTTTAATAGCCATGACCTTTGCGCGCCATTTAGGATGAAGTGCCCTAAGTAATTACATAACATAGTTCTTGCTAGAAAAACCTTCATCAAGTGGTTTTAGACTAGTAATAATAGTGTTAAATCTAGCAAAAGCATTATCTATCGATTCTTTTTCTGGAATCGTAAATTGTTCATATTCTTGAACAAAAAGATCTATTTTATTATCTTTGACTTGACTATTACCTTGGTGAGTGATTAATAAAGTATCCCAAATTTCTTTTGCGGTTTTGCACATAATAATTCTTTCGTATTCTTTACGTGGCAAAGCATTATAAATTACCATTTTAGCTTCATTATTTTTAGCAAGTCTCTTTTTAAGATTGTCGCTTTGTGTATCAAGTTTCATGATTATTTTGAGTAGGTGGAAAATCACCATAGATAATAACATGCCAAAGATCTAGATCTTTTGATTTCACGTAAGTCTCGAATATATTTTTCTAATAAATAAATCCATCACTTTCAAATAGTGACGGTCTTTGCATAGATTGCCCTTCTAAATATTTTTTCGAGTCCATAGATCGATTCAAGTTTTAAAATACAGTTTATTTTTAGAATCTTGGGTGGCCATGCTTCTAATACCAATTATGGAAACTAGAAGGGGGCGGGGTTGAATAATTTACCGCTTTTTAAGTTTGTTTGTGGTTTTTATATAAAATCCTAGATTTGAGTTTATGTGATCTCAATATGTACGCAATATGAACAATCAAGATAAGTAAATAAATAATTACAAAACACAATATTAATTTACGAGACAAAAGGAAAGAGTTAGAAAGATCAAACCACAACACAATGATTTATAGTGGTTCGGTAACGAAGCTCCTCTTCGCCCTACTCCACTCCTCGAGTACCCAACTCGAGAGTTCTCTTCACTATGTCAACAAGCTCCTTTTAGGCGGAGAAAACCGTACACAAGTAGCTTACATCAATTTTTGACACTAAGCCAAATGTCGAGTTCTAATCTTAGCTAGAACCAATCTACCACGTTAATCATGGTGAGTTTTTTATTTGGAAGAAGTATTTTGAATTGTTGTTTGAAGTTGTGAAAAAAATGGTGAAATGAGTGAATATTTATAGTGTTAAATTATTTAAATTTAAAAAGTTAAAAAGTTTTTTTATAATTTTTAACAAATGAAGGTGGAATGGACCGTTGGCTAGCTCGACCCAATCGCCTGAACGACCAATTGAGGCCACGACCGACTAAGCCGCTTTGGTTTCGACCGACACCGACCTCGGTCGACCGAGTCGGTCGACCCAACCATAGCGCCCAGCCTTAGTAACTTAATTTTTTTATACATAAAACGTTGTGTCGTATTGTGTGAAAATTAATACATCTTAGAAAGACTAGACGAGTAACCGTGCATAGTAACGAGATTTATTACGGCAAACGATTATACTTGCGATATTTTGATTATTCATTTCATTACCTATAAACAAACACAGTAAAAAAAATTAATATGATATCTTATATGGTAGAGTTTGTGAATGAATTTTCAGAAAATATCAATGTTATGAGCAAATACAACAAAAGTCTCATCTTCTTTTATATAGAAAATCATTTTTTAGAAACTCATTAAAAAGTGCCTACGTTGTTTGTCAAGTAAACTTTGGTTGGAATGCTATAAGGGTTAAGTCCATTAATAGGTAACCTACTTACAAAAAAAACTACACTTTTAGGTAACGTACTTTGTATATTATCATTCAGACCCATCAAACTTTTAAATGTAATTCAATATAGGTAATAACGGCTATATTTTGGAAGGGTTACCGGCTATACAGGTTATTTTTTTATATATTTTTTAATTTTTTTACACTATGTTCAATCTGATTCCATCCCAATTGGATTTTCTATTGGATGAAATTTATTAAAGCTCAAAATCTAGTGGCGGATTGTGGGTGAACCCGGTTTAAACCCCGTCTTCTTCACATACTCCCCAAACACCCTATCCAACCTCTCACCAAAAATCCCATTCCCCAGCAAAACCGAAACAACCCCACAAATTGATTGCTCCTTAAAATCCCATGGTTTTCGTTCAAGCATTTCATCAAACACCTTAAGTGCATTATCAACCATGCCAGCTTCAGAATACAACATAGCTATCCTGACCCACATTCCTTCGTAATGAGTGTCACATCAGATATATTTGTAATTGCTTCTTGAGAAGCCAGCTTTGAAGTGCTTCTCTAAAGATCTTGTTACGCTGATAAGCTAAAAAGCACAAGTTGTTTTAGTTTACCCAAACACCCCGCTTCATGTTTCAGATATTCTTGTGTTTATGTAGAGTGTAACCTAAAGCAATGTATAATTTGGGAACACGTAAAGGTCTTTCTTTCTGTCGAGGGGTTGTTTGGGATTGTTTGTTTAAACGAAATGTGATTATAGTTTTAGTTTTATATCCAGCATATAACTCGAATGATAAAGCAGATGAAGATGGGTCTGAATGGTGACATAGTTGCTAGGAAATGGTGAAGTAGGCCCGTAATGCTGATGTGGCACTCAAAACGGTCACATTACCTATTTCAACAAGTCATTACAAGTTTGATGGGTCTGAATGATAATATACAAAGTACGTTACCTAAAAGTGTAGTTTTTGGTAAGTAGGTTACCTATTAATGGACTTAACCCTTTAAAAAATGTAAGGCTTAGGAAAAAAATTAAATACCTTTGATCTATAAATAAATTAAGCATTTATTTATTCATACCTTTAAGTGATTAATTTGTCGAAATGAAAATTTACGACTAATAACTTGTTTACGTTTAATTTTACGTAGAACGTTTTTACATTTTGTGATTATCAAAACGTAGAGAAGTCAAAAAATATAAATAACGTTTTTAGAAATTATTTGTATTAACAAGGAAGAACTCAACTGTTATTGGAAAATAAGGAATTTTCGCTCACTGGTGGTGGTCACCGGCGGTAGTGATGGCGGCGACCGGCGGCCTACAGTGGTTGTTGCAGCGGGACTACATGGATTGGACTCGAAAAAAGGAGGGGGTACTCCACTCGCCGGATGTGGTGTTTCAAGCCACCTTTTGGTCATCGAAGACGTAAAAAAACCAGGTAAGTTAACCACCGGTCAAACACTGCGTGTGGCGGTCCATGGCGATGCGTAGTGGATCTATATTCGAAGCAGGGGTTTGTTTTGGATTGTTTATTAAAAATAGGTCATGTGTATTGGAAATAAATAGTTAAATAATTAACGGTCATAACACGTGATTCTGAAAATTATTGTCTGGATTTGATATGCTATTTAATAATGCAATAATTATATAATCATTTTTTTAATATTTACCTTATCATATTATTCATAACTTAATATGCAAAATGACAAAAAAAATCATATATCATTATATACAAATATATAGATCATATTTTTATGCAGCTTGACATACAAATTATTTATAAAATTTTATTAACATACCACTTTAGCAACTTGCGTTCAAACACAAAGAATCGCTACAACATCACTACGCTATTATACATTAGGCGTGTAGGCGACATCGTTGTTTAGGCATTTAATGAGGTCGTTTTGTGTGAAGTAAGGTCGTTTTGGTGCATGGCCTGTAGTTTTGGTTTGGGTTATTTTGAGGCCCAGATTCGTTATTATTTTGAAGCTCGGTATTGATGTATTGGAAGTGTACCAAATAAGTTTTCGACATCTCTCTTCAGTAGGCAAGGAATCAGCGGCAACTACACATTTTATGTGTCTTCTTCAGTACACCACATGCAACATTCATCTCGTTCTATGTGTTTCTCTCTCTTGCATGTCTTTCTCTCCCTAGAAATTTACACACATGTCGGATTAGATGTGAATGAGTGGTGGTTGTTTGGTTATCATCGATGTGATGTCAGAAACTGAGTATTTTATTTTATTTTGTTGATTTGTATAAGTTTGATAATGCTTTGTGTGCGTTAGATTTTTAAAAGGGTGTATTGCATGTGGATGGTGGAATGGCTTCTAGGTGTTTTTAACTGATTGTGTTAAATTTGTGCAGGTTGTAGCTTCGATTTATGTTATTGGATCTTTATTAAGGGCATGTTTTGGGCCGTTGTTAATCTTTGTAAGTTTTATTATGTTTTATGTGTATAAGATTTCGTATAAGTTGTGTTGCATGTGGTGTTTGGAATTGCTTCTAGGTTTCTTGGACCTGATTTGATTAGATTGTTACAATTTCAAGATACATTTTTTTTCTTTGTGGCTTTAGATCTTTTTCATGTGATTGATTGCAAATGTATTTTTAGCATATTAATCGTGTTGGTGTTTTGTGTTTTCTATATGTGTAAAAATGTGCATTGTCATCATATACCATATTACTGTTGTTATTTTTTGATACCATGACATGTTCTTCAGTTGTTGTTTCCTTAGTATTTGGGACATTAGCAGGTTCAATTTGATTGGGAGGATCATCAACGACAATGACATCACTCAATTACCAGTTTTTGAGGTTATCTTTGCGTTTTCTTTTTTTGGTTGCCTCATTATTGATCGCGAAAACACGAATCATTTCAGCGATAACCTGATTAAGAACAAAGTAAATTAAAAAAAATAACTACGACATAAAAAAAGGTATAAAACGTATGATTAATAAAACCTATCACCTGGTTGTTGTGGTTGTTTGCCATCAGTGCATGGACAATTTCAGCAAGATCCTGATTAAAAGTAGAAGATAAGAATTGATGATTTGAAAAAGTGATAGTTAAACATGTTTGTATATGATGTTATATGAACACCTAATATGTACACACAATTACCTGGTGGTTTGACATTTGGATTTGTATGTAAAGAGTGGATATGTATTTGGTTGTGTTTTGTAGGTAATGAGTGAAAGTGACTCTCATATATATATTGTACCGTAGTGACCTAAACCTATGCGATGCATGAGGTAACACAGACGCAAAAAAATGAATTTTAAAAGTTTAAACAATGCATCTTATCTCTTTTTTGTTGAACGAGTTAATGGGTATGTTTGGAAGACAGCTTTTAAGAGCATTTTTGAGCAATTAGCGTTTAGCATTTAACATTATTATTATAAAGCTCGTTTGGAAGAAAGCATTTAGCATTTATAAAATTATAAAAACACTAATTGCTCAATGCTCTTTGAATAAGCATTTAGCATTTAGCGTTACGTCATTTTACACATTAAAATTACTCTTACAGCTATTCTACCAAACACTTTTATAAATTAAACTGCTATCGCTAACTGCTACTACTAACTGCTACCGCTGGTTTTAACAAACACACCCAATATATCTTTCGTTGTTTGTTGGAGAAGTTTGTTTATCTTATCAAACAACATAAAGTCAAATCCAAGCCATTTTCACTTGCAGCTTAACATATGACTTCAATCAACTTCTTTAATAAAAGCTCACACCAATTGGTATTCGTAATGTCTAAAAAAGGTATAAATGTAATGTTACAATAGCTCTCACCAACTGGTAGTTTTAGTATAATTGTGTTTCATATTTTGCACAATCTTATCACACACTTGTTGGCAGTTTTAATAAAATTAGGTTTTATGTTCTAGCTGAGGCTTAGTCCTAAGTAGGCTCATATTAGGTCTTGAATCAAGCTTTAAACCTAAACCGATGGTGGTCTCAACGACGCCTGTATAGCAAAACAATATAGGGAACATCAGCAGATCTTTGAAAATAGCTTGTTATGGATCAGTCGTTAAAGAACGAACTCCTTATCTGTGTGCTCAAGTTGTTTTCGAAAAAGTCCTCAAAGCATAGACCCGTTTTGCATTCCAAACATTAAATTACAAAATTGTCAATAAGTGTAATGGTTTTTAGATATCTCTTGAAAAATAGGTGTGAAAGTTGTGTTTTTATCCAATGTTTTATTACCCGGTTTTTAATTGATCCGGTTTAGTAGCTGGTTCACTGGTCACCGGTTCAATAGGTTGAACCGCCGGGTTAAACCAGTTCTATACAAATGTATATATTTTTTTCATATATTTAATATATAGTGTTGTATAGTTCAATACTTTATCTTGCATTCAATAGAACATATTGAGTTTTTACTCATAAACTTTAATTTTTAAATTCTATGTCTATAAAATTATATGAAAGATTTGTAAAAACAATCTACCTATGATTCTAAGTTATAATAGGCTCTAATAAGACAATATTAGTTGGTGTTTTAAGTTAGTTTTAACTCTATTTTAACTAACATTAGTCATCACCATTTCAAATTGTTAATTAAACTTAGAAAGGTTTATGAAAGAAAAAAGCTTTTGTTATATTTTTTTTAAAGTCATGACCCGATCGATTTAATCAAACCGGGTCAACGAAAAACTAGCGGTTCAATCCGGTTCTTAAACAAGCAAAGTCATATTTGGCCCGGTCTCCGAGCCGATTCACGATTCAACCAGCCGAGTCAATCCGAGTTTTAAAAATTGTTTCTATCCCATGTGCCTTAATTGTGTAACCAAACTTCCTGAATTGTGGTAAGCAGCTACAAATAGGTCAATTTTTATTTCGAATGGCTGAGATTCAATGTTGATACCATCTTACGACTGAAAATGAATGTCATGTCATGATTTTTTTTTAATGTCGGCAATAGAAAAGGAAATGCACCCTTACCTTTTCTTTTGTTATTTGTTTTTCCCAATAATAAAAAGGGTAAATTGCAAAAATGGTCCTTATGGTTTGGTCAAATTGCAGATTTGGTCCGTCGAATTTCGAAATTGTAAAAACAGTCCGTATTTTGAAGGTTTGGTTCCACTTTTGGTCCTTGGTCGACCTGAAATGACTAAAATACCCCTCTTAACGAACAGTTTTTGTAAAAGAAGAGGGGTATTTTAGTCATTTTAGGTCGACCAATGACCAAAAGTGGAACCAAACCTTCAAAATATGGACTGTTTTTGCAATTTCGAAATTCGACGGACCAAATCTGCAATTTGACCAAACCACAAGGACCATTTTTGCAATTTACTCTAATAAAAATAATCGAAGAAAGAGCGGAGCATCTTTGCTATTTCGTGTCTTTTTCCCTTTCACGTAACAGCTTTAAAATTTCTATATAAATAGCAACTCAAATATTTAACATCTCAGCGGGAAGAACAGTCCAAATTACTCTGTTTCTGTAAGTTCATAATCCTATATGCTTTTTATTTCTTTATTTAGTATTTTTGCAAGTCTTTTATAAACACAAATGGGAGCAACAACTGAACAAGAGAAACAGAGTAATGATTGATAAACACAGTGACATTTTGTTGTTTCCCCAATCTAAATTTCTTATTGATTGAATGTCATTTAATAGTTCTGATTTATTTTGAAATTGAAATGCATCTGCTGCTACGTTAGCTGTATACGAGATCATCCGATCTCGAAATGCCTATAGTTTGCTCCCATTTGAATGCCTGTTGTAAAGAATCAAATCTGGTGTATAGTTTTAATTGTATTACTCATTATACATTATATACAGGAATCAAGAAACTGAAAGCTGCCCTGTTGCTATGGACTTGTTTGGGGGATCTGAGAGTGTTGATTCTGCAGACAGCGATAAATCATCATGTTCAAGTTCACGTTCCGTTTTTTCTACAAACCAGAACACAGACTTGTTATGGAACAAGATCTCTTTAGAACCGTCAACAGTTTCATTTTCTGGTGAGTCTAGATACCTGACACCACTTTGGGTTTCTAGAATTGAAGAGCCCCTGAATAAACTCAATGGAGCTGAAATCGTCCAGAGGATAAGAGCTGCACTAAAACAATTAGTCATCCGTGAGCAACATGTTCTTGTTCAGTTTTGGTCAGCTCGTGTTGTCGGGAAACACCAACTACTTACAACTTTAGATCAACCATTTGGTTTTGGTGTAGCCAGTGAAGAACTCTGTTCCTATAGGAGGGACTCTGAGCAGATTATATTTCTTGTGGATAAGGATCATGAAGAAGAAGACATTAGTCCTCCTGCTCAGTGGACTTCTGATCTATCTAATTACTCGCCAAAAGATTTTCAACAACAAGACACTGCTATTCGTTGTAATCTTCATGGATATTTGGCTTTACCAGTTTTTGATTCTACTGCAAGCTTATGTATTGGTGTCATTGAGTTCTTAATGTCTTCTAAGATTACGGACTATGCTTTTGAGATTCAACAAGTTCACAAGGCGCTAAAGGTATATCTTTCACCTCTCATATATACTGTAATAAACATCGTTTTAAGAATCATATTTGGTTGATTTTTTCAATCAAGCCTCCTTTGATTATTCCTCATTTTATAATTTTCGTCTTGCAGACACAAAGTCTGACAAGTGCACAAGTATCTGATTTCACTACTCCCAATGTAAGTTAGGACTCACTTATTACTTGGAATTCATTCTTGTTTTTCTCACTTTAATATTCTTATGTTAGAGATGTCTTCTATACAGGCTACCAACGAACAAAGACAAATTGAGTTGGATTTAATCCACGGTATTCTGAAAGCCGTGTGCGACAGCCATAACTTACCTCTTGCTCAGACATGGGCGATTTCCCCATCTACTAGTATTGTTGCCCATGAAAAAGCTCTACAAAAGAGTTGTAGTACTTTCAACACTAAATGCGTCGACAAAGACTGCATGTCAACAGCTTCTCTACCATTTTATGTTAGAGATTTGGGGATGTGGCATTTTAGGGAAGCATGTAAAACACAACACTTGGACAAGTCGAGTAGCTTTGTCAAGAGGTAACTGAGCTCTATGAAGAAGAGTATCCTTAGGTCCACAATGCACGCATGAGTGGCTTAACTAGTTGCTTTGCTGTCTTTTTGCATAGTATTGCTGGTGATAATGAGTACGTCTTAGAGTTTTTTCAACCGTTGGATAGCAAAGATGGCATACATGTTTCAGACTTGGTACAAACATTAAAGCAGAAAGTTGAAGTTGTCTCTGGATTTAAATTGGGTGTAACATCAGCTATAGAATTTATTGGACCAAATATCCAAAGATCCTTAACCACAACAGCCAATAGCTTGGCATTCGGGCCGGATTCATCAGATATCGAGTCACTTAAAAAAACAAGTATTACTGATGTTGGTGTAAAGTGCCATCATTTTAAGAGAGGCAGAAAGTGTAAAATTGCGTCTGGTTCAATACAACGGGCTAAAGTGGAGGCAACTTTTAAAAGGTCTTTTATAAAATTACGATCACCTATTCCATTTGAATTTTTGATACTCAAAAAGGAAGTGGTACGAAGGTTCAACTTAGAGGGTAAAAGGCTTCGTATAAAATACAGGGATGAAGCCAATGATTGGATACTTATTACTTGTGATGTTGAATTGGCGTTAGCTTTTGAAACTTCAGAGAGGAAGAGTATCAGTATACGCTGTGAAGTAGATTAATTATTAATTGACTTAATCTTACAATGACATCTTTTTGTACTCCATATTACTCTTTCCGTCTCAAAAAAAGTGTCCACCTTACTAATTATGTTTGTCCCAAAAAAAATGTCCAGTATTTATTTTTAGATAGTAATAATGACTTGTTTTCCTACTTTACCCTTATAATCAAAAATGCATTAATTACTCATTCTTAATTTCTAAAGTTAACTACATTTTTTATCCTTATGATTTACCGGGTATAACACTTTTGGTCCAAAACGTTTTTTTATGTAAGCTTAGTCTTGTCCTATAGTTGTAAGGACCCTAAGCACATTTGGTCGGGTGGGTTATAAACTATTTAGTTAAACCGTAGTGTAACACTTTTACCGGGTGTAACATTTTTGGTCCTTACGGTTTACCGGGTGTAACACTTTTGGTCCTAAAAAAAACACACGGTTGGACCAAAAGTGTTACGGGTCCAAACTATAGGACAAGATCCGTTAAAAAAACGTTTTGGACCAAAAATGTAGTTAACTCTAATTTCTATATTAACTATGAGGGTAAAAATGACTTTTTATTAATCAAAACTAGCATTAATTACACATATCATAATTTGTCTAATTTTTGTTTATGGACACTCTTTTTGAGACGGAGGGAGTATATGGTATATGTCTATAGGGTGACAGTCCTCTGAGTATTTGCGTAATAAGTTGTAAGTTAAAGAAAGAGTATAATTGATATTGGTGGAAAACTAGATAGTGTCGAAGAATGGAAGCCTGAATAAAATCTTAACAAGGGTTCAAAGGATTTGAAGACTTAGGGGCCATTTGGTTTGTAAATGGGTTTAGAGGCCTGTTTCTTTACTGCTTAATGTCCTGTTTAGTAACAATTCCTTTTTGAGAAGATGTACAATTGTGTTTCTTTATTGCTTAATAGGAAAGGAGATCCTAAATACAAAAGGGAAAAAGATCATCTCATGTTCATTTGAACATAAAAGGTAATGTTGTGCTTTAAATGATTGTACATTTGATTAAAATAATCAAGTGTACAATCACTTGAAACACAACATTACCTCTCATGTTCAAATGAACATGAGAGGATCTTATCCATACAAAAGGGTACAAAAATCCCACCCTCTCACAAACAGACACCCAAATCAAATATAAAGTCCATTTTA
>BQNB010071301.1:8951-32816 GCA_026074375.1 Tanacetum coccineum | reverse complement strand
CTTAAATGAACCAAATGCTTAATAGTAAAAAACAGGAATTTAACGACATTTTAAAAAAAAACTGAAATTTTATTAATATTTAAAAAGAGTACAATGCATTTAAAAAGGAAATACAATAAGCAAATGAATTACAATAAGCAAAACTAATAAGCTACCCTAAAGCTACTCCTACTCCTAGATGATTTTGTTGTGTGATCCAAGTAAGCTATTTATAGCCATGAAGAGAAGATTCTGGGTCTTCATACGCTCCTCTATCTTTAATCACACCCTTTCATTCATAACTAACTTTCAATCTATCAAATCTTGGCCCTTGGATCATGTACATGTATCTCCACCAATAAGAATGCCCCGGATCGCCAGCGTGCCATGAAATGTGTCAGATGTGGCTGGGTTTCCTTCTAGAAGCTCTTTTGTGTGTGGGTTTGGGGTAGATTCACCCTGTGTTTAATGAAAGTAAAAAAGAGGTGGAGGGAAAGAAGATAAACAGTAAAATTTTTATATCTTTTTGGGGCGTTGACCCGATTTTGACTTGGGTCTTGGCTCGTTGGTATATATATAAAAGGTTTGGGTCGGATGGGCTTGGTTAAGTGGTTTTTTTAATTTGGTTAATGATTTTGGACTTTTTGTGAAAATGTTTTAACATTAAGGGCTCATTTGTAATTTTGAGGGTTTTTGTCATTTTGTGAGTTGACCATTGTTGACCAGGGTTGACTTTTGTTGACCATAGCTTGATAATTCCCAGCTCTTGTGCACTCTTTCCTTCTCGTGTTTGGCTTTGTCCGTTTTTGCTTTGATTTTTGTCCATTTCTTTAATATTCGTACTTGCACATACACAAACACAAAAACAAGCGTATATTTGCCATTTTTACATGTTTTTGGTCTTTTGGGTTCGCTTTACAAGGTAAAAGGTATGTACAAAATAGCACATTCCATGGACTGCTAGACGAGACTTTAACTACACTTCAACTCTTCAATCAAAGAGGCGAGCTTGCATCATCCTAAGTGAAGTCTTGATTCTATCAATCCCTTTTAAACAATGACATCCCTTGAACATTGACTCAAGCGGATTCATGGATTAAATTAGTTGCAAACTCTTAACCTACAGCAATGGTTAGTTTCGGGAAACAAAAAATTATATATAGGGATGAAAAACACATATAAAAAAATGTGTAGATGTCTTAAGCAGTTGAAAACATAATGGCTTGGACATTTGCAAATGCTCCCCCTTGATTAGGGCACCAAGAAATCAAGTAACGAAAAAGTGCTACAACCAATGAAATCGAGAACATAAAAGTGCTACAAATCAAAGTAAGTAGAAAATGCACATATATATGATGATGATAGATATATATGCAAACACTTATAGGGAACAAATCATGTAATGTTTTGTATAGTGCACTCTAAGTGTGGCACACAAAGATAACAACCTAAAAAAATGATGAATGCTTAAGACATGGAAACAGTTAAGGAACCAATGATAAGAATCCGCCGACACATGCTAAAGGGCTAAGACACGTTCAACACGTTCCCTTATGGTATCTCACTAACAAGAAATGATGTTTGAATTTAATAGACTAATGTGTATTGAGAGATTCCTAACTCCTCAAGTTTCTTTGTTAAGCAATAGTATGCTTTTTTCATGTTCGGGTGTTAAGAAAACATTAACGTAAGACTTTAGGTCCACCTCCCTTTGTGAACATGGATAAGGATGTGATTGTGTGGAAACATAAATGAAGAAGGATGAGCGTGAATGGAAAGGGAAGGTGTTGACTATAGGTTTGTTAGGTGTTTGGTAGGTTTGGAGAGTAAGGTAATGAGAGAATGTTATTTGTTTTTGGGAGAGTTGCTGGCTAAGACAGGTTTAATAGGTTTTGATGTAGTTGATTATTGTCACACTATGCTTTCTCCTACTTGGAGATGGAGGTGGTGTGTGTTGAGTTTGGTTATCACTTTGAGGTGGAGATTGAGTGTGAGTAACATGTGAAATATGAAGGTGAGATAAGGAAATAGAGGAGTGAGCAACTTATGGTGATTGTGGAGTGTCCTTAATGAGAAATGATTTGGTAATTCTTGATTGGGGTGATTGTTTTCTTGAGATGGTTCATGATGAGAATGAGTTGTTTTGGCATTGGTGTAGATGAATTTAACATGAGCTCATTGGAAGTGTTACAAGGGTTTAGTTTCTTCCTCCAAATGGGTTTCACACTCATTTTGCTACACTGATGGCTTTGGAATGGGGTTTGTTAGAGAGTCATTGTGAGAGATATTGTGAATGATGATGATTGTGATATGATGATTGTGATGATATGATTGTGTGATGAGGAGATGTCATTGGTGAGAATGTTAGTAGATGGTTGTTAATGTTGATGAACAAAGGTGAAAATGTGAAAATGGTGGAACATTGTGATGACTCAACAACACTTGAAGGTTGAATATCATCTTTGTGTTCTTCACTTGCCAAAAAACGGAAATGAACAAATGAAAGACACGATATTGTGATGACTCAACAACACTTTGAAGATTGAATATCTTCTTTGTGTTCTTCACTTGTTAAAAAGTGGAAATGATTGGATGAGACGCATTTCATTACGAAATTCACTTGACTTTTGACAACATAGGCACACATGCTTATGAGTGTCGGGATATGAGGATAAGACGCATTTCATTACGAAATTCACTTGTGGGGAATGGTTACATGGTGAATCTTCTTGTGAAGATGACAAGGTGGATGACTCGAGGTTGATAGTAGTAAGGATGTCTCGGTTTTTCATTTCACTTTGGTGATTTGGGGATGTACTAGAACTAATGATCACTAACAAGAGTGAATAATAGTTATGAGGTTTGAGTGTATGGTAGAAGTGTATCTTGTGGTTTCTAGTGAATAAGAATCACCTATGTGAGTTCTTGAGAGTGTTTGGTTAAAGGATATATGTGAAGATGTGTGTTTTCCCTTCCCTTTTAATTCGTGCTCATCCGGACATAAGTTGTGGAATAAAAAGAATAAATGAAGAGAAATAACGACGGAAGCGATGAGCTTGACAATTTCATGATGGATGACGGTTAGCATACGATGAACTTCATCCGCGAAGTTATGTAGCTCTTCTCGAATATTGCGATTGTTCGTAGAACAATCACACAACGAGGTACGGGGTTGTCTTAAAGGTGGTAACGGAAATGTGGACGAAAGATATTAACCATCTATATAATAATAGAGGCATGATTAAGGTTTTTGTGAAACGACTTAGACATGAACAATAAGTGACATTTTAATTTGCATTTCGCGAATTAAAAATGCTTAAACATTTCGGATGAAATGATTAAGTTGTCGAGATTTATCGGAATGTATTTAATAGTAACAAGACTATTAAAATGAGAATGACACATTTATGAGATTTGTTTCATCATTCCTAGACCTAGACAAAAAAAAAGAAATTAAACGGTTCACGTTTGAGTGGTTTGGTGAGGATGCCAGCGATGTTGTCTAGATTGACTAAGGAAAAGCCTAATTTCTACGTGCTTAGTGTGTACTCCTAATGAGATACAAAGTTTATCGATGTATACTATCATTAGGCATATTTAGGAAGAGTTAATCAAATTAGAGAATGAATATGAGACTATCACTAGTGGTGCTCAATTGAGGCTAAACACGACTATTTTTACGGGTTATACACCGAACCCAACTTCAGCAATTCAACCGTTAGGTCAAATTGAATTTCTAGTGCAATAGATTCTCCAGTAGTCATTCTCATGTTAGACAAAATAAAATTCTTATATTTGCCTAATGAAGTGTAGCAAAGATAAGATTTGTATTATCTTTTCATAGAGGACCAAACATGACTCAACTAACATACTTTAATTCCGGTTCGCATAATCCTAATCAAGATGTGTGGAATTCCAAGATAAGCGTAAGCAAGATGTTTTAATCTTTTGTTCAAGATCTATACGTTGTTTGATTTCGATAACATATTGCTTGATTTAATGGATGTCTTATATTTAGTCATCTTACATGTGTAATTGTCACATATGATATTTAACGTGTTTATTTTTTCAAAAGCCAAGAGATGTGTTTATTTGTGACAATGACAAATATGTTATATTGAGAGTGTTTTAAGAATTCTCCATTTCATGTCATGTGAAGTGAATCTCATCAATATTATTTATCTTAATTGAGTTTGTGATTCTTTAATGATAGATGTTTGAAAAGAGACATATTTTATTTTTTAAAAAAATATAATTCTCTAAAATTAATATTCTTATCAATGTTGTATATCATAATTAAATAAGTATTTAAATAAATGTATTTTTACTTGTTTATGCATTGATACACATTTTGATAGGTTATTTTTCAATTGTAATAACTTATATTTTTTAAATGATATGTAGTGTATTTTCTTATAACACAACCATTTATGCTACAAAGAATATAAAATGCATATGATATATGTTATCTTTTATCAATCGTTTAATATGACAAGTACATAAAATCTTTAAACACAATGTTTCCCAAACATCATGTTATCCTAGGTGAATAAACAAGAATATTATTCTTATTTGAGAATTTAGTTAAAAGTGAATTTTAGCTTTGAGTCGTGCTTTTATGTTGTATGAGCAAAGTTTACATATATTGTTAGTTTGCTCGTATTTGGTTTATCAGAAATGACACATTTACCAATTGCATTGCAATGTAAACTGCTTGAATATTTTGGACGAAATATCCAAGTCGGCAATCCTACTTCATTGTGTATTTTATGCATGTATTGAACATATTGGTATAATATTTGGAACACAACCAATGGACAAGTAGACTCAATATGACATCATCAACACAAGTGTGAGTTATGATCCGATGCATATTCTTTTCATCTAGAAAATGATGTAATTATTTTTATATCAATCAAGTGTGATTGAGTTATGTAGATCCAAGATGATATCTTTTGTTATATTTTGATATAATCTTGAAACTAAACAAATAAGAATCCGATTTCATGTCCATACACGAAAACTTGTCAGTTGGATTCAATAACGATATCAATCATAATTTGAATAATGAATTGATATATTCTTGAAATCTTTCTTGACCCTCACGAACACTCATTTAAAAGAAAATAGATAAATATTTAAATAATGTGTTCCATTAATCCCAAGATTAGTTGTAAATTTTACTTGTGCGAAAAACTATTTGTTGTTATGTATAATATACATATTTTTTGACATTTTATGAGTATGAGTTTTCTAACCATTTTTATACAACACACATCTTTTGTAAAATACTATATGTTTTTCTTTTTTAAAATATAATTATGTGTGTATGTTAGAACCATGCAAGCACAAGCATTCTCTTTTTCTTAGTTATTGATGTATTAATACAATCTTTTCTTTTGTTTAACCAACCCAAGGTCAAACCAAGCAAGTTGTTGAAAATATTTAAACGTGTTGTTGAAAATAGATTAAATCGTTGGAAATATTTAGGTTACTAGTTTTAACACATTTAATAATATACTTGATAAGTTATATTCCTAAGTATATTCCCATACTCGAAAAGATTTACAAGATGTTTATCTAACATTTGTAAATTAAGTGATTTATGCCTATATGCAATGCAAGAACAATTTCGCAATCTTAATGCAAGAAATCTAGCATAAGTTCTAGTTAGGCATAATCCGAAAAACTAGCTACAAACGAATAGTGTACATGGCACGTATGCTTAGATATTCAATTAGCTTAATTACACATAGCAACGATCATTTAATAATTTCTACTAACAACCACCTCTAATGCACTTAAGTACAAAGTCTGCTATTTCTTTTGCAGTTATTTTCTTGCTAAACACCTGCGCATTTTGAAAGACAACTTAGGAGTGGAAAGTAGCTGCGAAGGAGCAAAAATGGGCGGTTGAAAAGTGGTAGGGAACAACGGAGAAACGACCGAATGAACTAGACCAGCCTCTAAAACACTACAATCACCATCGCCACCAAATTCGCTTGACTTAAGTCCATTTCATTGGAGTGATATTGTTTTTATGTTAGTAAGTCTTCTGTAACATGGCATAAAATACTTTGCTATAAGTTAACTTGGTTTATTATGAAACCTGTTTGACCAAAGGCTATGACCCATTCGACTATTTCACCCGTTTCATCAATGAATTGTAACTGCAAACGTTAATTGTAATTGCAAACGTAAAACCTCGCGCTTCGCGGCAGAGCGCGGGTCAAAAACCTCGTTTACTAATAATCTTAGATATATTAGTTTTAACAAGCATCCCTATTTAATTACAAATATAAAATCAGTAAAATAATCTGGTTCGAAAGTCTAGAAAAATATCAGTGAAAGGTTAAAAGCTACGTAAGTAACATTTGGACGACTTGTAGAAGCACAAATTGTGGATTATGAGGACTTTTTGGAATATCCCATTTACACACCCACTACTCCCACTAGCAAGACTCCAAGTCAATTTGGGTCCATTATCAACAATAAAAAATACTTCTTCACCAAAAATTGAATTTCAACTTGTTGATCTTTGAAAAACTGTAATGAAGGTTATCTTTAGCGAAATGGGTTGGGTTGGAGTTATGGTTTGGGCTCGGGTTAGAGGTGGAGTTAAAATTTATATTATAAGCCGAAATTGAAATTCGTAATTTTGTAAACTTGTTTGGCAAATGGGTTGGAGTTGGGGCTTATTATTGCAAAATTGTTAAATTACTAAAAAAAGAGATAATTAAATGAGTTTTTATATATGTTAGATATTTTGTGAGTTAATAAGTACTAATTTACGGTTCAAAAGCCCCGGGCTAAAGTTTTTAACCCATTTTATGGGGCTGAGACTTATAGAGACTTATGACTTATAAGCTCTTTCATAAGCCCGCGTGACAAACGACCTTATTTTATAAGCCGTCTTATTTTAAAAGACTAAGCCCCAATAAACCTCAATAAACCCTTCGCTAAACATACCCGAAATGTTTGTTCACTATATTATACATATAAAGTTTTTGCTATAAAAAAAATTATAAATTTATATATAAGATGGTTTTAGTTAAACTTTTGACATATTGTTAATAAATAGTTTGTGTCAACATGAACAAATCATAAAGGACAAATTGGTGTTAACTCACTATTTAGTATGGATTGCATGCGTGTTTATCTTTTATATAATAAAAAAATTACATGTTTTCTATTAACTTTGATTTTATAGAAAAAAATTGAACTAATCAGAACGCTTGATTTTGATACGTAGGCAAAATCGTGCGATCTGATTGGTTAAAAAAGTCAAAATTGAATCCAATTTGGTCAAAATTGAAAATTTTGATGAAAGAATTTGGTGAAGAAAAAATACATAAAAATATATGTATCAAATTTGTGAAAATAAAAATCTAAAAAAATGAGGTAATTAATAAAACTTTAGTTGTTGAATTTAAAATAAATAATATAGAGTTAAGTGTAAATTTATAACTTTTTCACGTTTTTTAATAACTTCAAAAAATAAACCGATAACCCTTTAGACTTTGTACTCATAGACTTTATATTTTAAAAACACAACATATATGCTGTTTTAAAAATACAACAATGATATGCATAAGATTATTAATATCAAAATGAAAGCATGCATTATTGTGTATATAACTAAATAGACGATGTTGTACGTATATAAACATCTCATGTTTTTCCTCTTTATGAGTTTAACTAATAATATTCGGGAAAAAATTTCGTTTTATTATATGCATTCAATAAGGACTCATTGTTATTCATTTTTATAAGTTTATCACATGCGTACACGAATTTTAATATTCAATACGGCTAAATTAGTATTAACACACAACAATATAATTGACAAACATGAGGATTATATTCTTTGTTTAATATGATAGGAAACATTTATTTTGACAGTTACAATTGTTTAAATTAAGAGAAACTCACATTCACAATTACTGAAATAATGGTAAACAAGACCTTCAATGTGCAATTACGAAAAAAATAACAACCCTTGCAAAATTAACATTTAATTAAAATTTAATGTCTAAACTCCATTCGTGCACGATTATAAAAATTAGTTATTCATATATCATAATAAACACACATTTTTAAGTCTAAGTTAAAAATTGATATACAACGCAAAAACAAAAGATAATTTCTAACATACAATGCACTTGTTGTATCTATGTTTATATCTTTACTACTTATAAAGGATGTATAAGATTTATTAAAAACTTAATACTCCCTCCTTACCAAATTTATAGTCTACGTTTTCTTTTTAGTATTTCAAATTTAATTGTCTACTACTAAAAATAAATAAGGAAGTTTGAACACGTTTAACACATTACCCTTTCTTGAAATTATTAAAAAGCAAGAAAGGAAAAACAGTAATAAATGCATTTTTTTTTAAACTGTGTGTTTTTTATCGAAAGACAATAATTATAAGACGGAAGGAATAGTTTTAAAAAAATAGCAAACTACTTAGTAATTGTCTAATTTATCACCTTTAATATCCATAATTAATACTTTAAATATAAACCAGAAACTAATAAATGAAATAGTAACTGATAGATTTTTTCTTTTTGAACGGCGTATTTTATTAAGAAATTAGCAAAGGGCTAGAAAATATAATAAGCTAAAATAAGAAGAATTTTTCATCCAAGTCATCCAATCTAAACCAAAATTACAACGACTCGAGCATCACATATGAGACAAACGAACAATATCATCAAAGAGGGTGTCGCGTCTAGGAAGAGCGTTACCAAACAAGGTTTGGTTTCTAAAGCGCCATAAGACTCTCCACACCACGTAGCAAACACCTTCAAAAATGTCTTTTAAACCTTTAGGCATCCGGATATTTTTGAGCCACGTGAGCCATTCATCATACGAAAGAAAATTTGAAGCATCTATATCCCACCAACAAAACACTTTATTTCACAACTGGCGAGCCAAGGAATAAGAGAAGAAGAGACGTGAAGTAGATTCTACCGACACATTCATAACGGGCATGAAAGAGAAAGAATCTCCAAACCTCTAGACGAAAGATTAAAGCGAGTAGGAAGATTATCCAACCAAACTCTCCAAGCCATAATATTCACCTTTATAGGCACAACCTTAACCGAACGAGTTTGAACGGGCTCTGTAGGAAGGAGGAAATCATCAATGTAGATTTGAACCGATTTAATTGAGAACTCACCTAAAGAAACCTAAGACCACAGCCAACGATCGCAAATCCGAGGAAGAAGAATATCGTGAACACGTGAACGAAGGAGCTGAAATTGTTACCTCTTCATCCCTTCCTCTAGGAGAACGACGGAAGGAAAGATCAAGAGTAATGTCTTTCTTTTTATCAACCACACTAATATCCTTTTGAGATTCTAAAGCATAAACTCTTGGAAATTGAACCTCTAACGCTACCTCATTTGGTGTCTTCTCTATTACCCACCTTTTTTCGCACGAAAGCCATGTGGTCAATATCTTTGTTTTTAAAAGAACAAATATCTCGTATAATATCAATCCAAATAAACTTACGACTATGAGGGATAGTAACGTCGAGATAGCCTTTTTCATCATGTATCGCTTTGATGATCCTAGCCCATAACGAATAACCCCTGAGAATAAAAATGCCAATCCCATTTGAATAAGAGGGCTCGATTAAAAGCAAAGTAACTTGACACCCCAAGACCCCCATTATGCTTCGAATCCAAAACCTTATTCCAACTAATCTAAGCCATTTTTCGTACCATTCCCTCAACCCCATTAAAGAAGTTTATATGGATAGATTCCATCTTGTTAAGAACACCAATAGGAACTTTGAAAATAGACTTATGATAAAGAGGAATCGAAGTGAGAACCGATTCAAAGATAGTTAAGCGGCCACCAATAGATAGGGTATTAAACTTCCATTTGGATAAACGAGAAGAAAGCTTAGAAGTAACCTCGTCCCATGACTTACTTTTAGACATATCATCTCCCACTTTGACACCAAGATAATTGAAAGGAGTAGAAAACGTTGAGCATCTTATTAAACGAGCGGCCTTTTCAACATCCCTTTGATTAATACCAATACCCATAAGCTTACTTTTGTGAAGATTTATTTTGAGACCCGAAGCCAAGAAAAAGCACTTCAAAACATGGACAAGAGTTTGAATGATAGAGACATCCCATTCTCCAACAAAGACAACATCATCAGCATAAAACAAATGAGATAACGTTAAGGATTCGTTTAGAGAAATACCCTTGAAAAGACATGCGCTCATAACTCTATTAAAAAAGAGGTGCAAACTTTCCATAATCAATATGAACAAAAAAGGAGAAAGATGATATCCGTGTTTTAAGCCTTTATAAAAGTGAAACTCCGATGTAGGACTACCACTGATGAGAATAGAACCCACGGCTGATTCGAGACAACCTTTTATCTAACTACACCATTTATATCCAAAACCAAACGATTTGAGGACATTGTCTAAATAATCCTATCTGACACAATCAAATGCCTTTTCAAAGTCAACTTTAAAAATTAAAGTCTTAAGCTTTTTATGTTTACACCAAGAAAAGAGCTCATTAAGGATGAAAGGGTCGTCAAGAATTTGCCTTTGGGGAACAAAAGCCGATTGAACTTCACTAATAAGGTTGCCAATAACAAGGCTCAATCTATTAGCCAAAATTTTGGCAATGATTCTATAAACACTTCCAATTAGACTAATAGGGCGGTAATGTTTAACATGGTTGGCATCTTGCGATTTCGGGATCAAAGCTGTAAAAGAGGAATTACATCCTCTAGGAAACGTACCTGCGGAGAAAAAAACTCGAACCGCAGCCACCACATCTTTGTCAATGATGCTCCAAAACTTACGAAAGAATTCAAATGTAAAATCATCCAGACCAGGGGACTTGTTGGTACCACATTCCCAAACAGCAGACTTGATTTCATTGTAAGAAACCTCACGTTCCAAATCGCTAACCTGCACATGGGATATTTGATTTGGAAAGGGGAACTCGGGCTTAAGACGATTAGAATCTGGCTTAGAGAAGTGGTTTGAGAAGTGTTCCAGAAATTTCATTTTCACAATACTTGGATCATCAATCCAATCACCTTTATCAAGGATACCACGAATCGAGAGTTGGGATCGTTTGTTATTTAAGACGCCATCGAAATACTTAGAATTCTCATCTCCTTCTATAGACCAACGAACTTTAGCTTTATGGGCTATCTCCAAAGATTCTATAGAATCGATATCATGAAGGTCTTTCAAAAAAGTAGATCTTTGGCTAAAAATCTCTTCATTGTGCCTACCTTGATCAAGTTTACGGTCAATATCTAAATGTTTTCATTTGATATCAAATTTATTGATAGAGGAGCTGCTCTTTGCTTCTTTTGATCAAGCTTTGATGGAAATTTTAAGAGATTAGAGTTTTTTCTTCAATTGTAGCAACCCGTTCGATTTAACTATATTCATATCTTTCCAAGTGTCTTCTACAAGTTTTTCAAAACTTTCCATTTTAAACCAAGAATGGAATATCTGAAATGGAGTGGGGCCATCATCTAAAATCATATCCCGTATCAAAATGGGTCGATGATCGGATAAATGTCTATCGAGGCATAAGGCCGACAAATGAGGAAACAAAGCCATTAATCCTTCGAAAAAAAGAAATCTATCTAGCTTACTCATCTTGGTAGCTGATTTGTGAGCCCAAGTGAATGAATATCCTCCTAGAGGAAGATCAATAAAACCCGTCAACGCAATAAAAGAGTTAAAAGCATTAACACCTTGAATATTAAATATGGTACCGAACCCCTCGTGTTCTGAACGAACTTTATTAAAATCGCCTAATATTATTGTTTCTCCATCCCACCTATCTACCATTTTTCGAATAAAATCCCAAAACTCTTTTTTTTTCAAAATCTCTTGAGGAGCGTAAACGTAGATAATGAGGATCTTGGTACTCGTTAGAATCCAAGTACCCATAATAGCCAAAAAATAATCAGAAGCAGTAACGTTGTCTTGACAAATTGTTGGGCCAATTCAGTGACCAATGATCTTTCACTTGTATTTGAATAGAAAATATCCTAAGTGTTAGATAACCTTTAACATTATTCATGTCACTGAATGAACAGTCATTCAGTGAGTTATTTTTAAGTGCTCAACCTAAGTCTATGAGAAAGACTCAATCATTCAGTTAAGCGGCACTTAGTGAATAAAGTCCCTGAGCAAAAGAAAAAGGTGATGGGTTCAGTGAGCTATGGCAACAAGATCACTGAACCCCATACGATCACCTCACCATTATAAGAACCCGAAGACAAAGAGTGAAGAATAGGCGAGATAAGTTTGAATGGATAAGATCAAGTACTTATCCACCTGAAGTCAAACTATCCTGATTAGGGTATAAGAACAATGTCAGTGTCATCACTAACCTTAGAAAGTGTTTTGTCCCCTTACCTCGATTAGAATGTGTAATAGAGACAAGTGTACAAATGTACTTGTCCAATCAACTTAGGGACACACACTTATCACCCATGTGGGTCTGACCCTACCTTAGCACTATAAATAGAGAGTCTTGAAAAGGAGTATGGTTTACGTTTGTGCACTTAATGTTTTATCATTCATAAACACCTACTCCTCCAAATCAACTAAGTCCTTGAACTAGTTCAGTTGGTTAGCTTAGTTGTTAACTTAGCATAATACTTTGGTTTTTGCTAAGTTGTTAGCGAGGAGATCACACACACATACATTGCCATTTAATCCCCATTGTTGTTCCGCAAACAATGGGGTATAATTCTTAATAAAATTTATAAAGGATTAAACGTTGAAAAAGTTTTTTGTTCTTTACTTATTAGTCTTTACTTTTATCAAACTTTTTTCAATACATTATTTCAAGTCATTGGTTGGTTTATCATAACTTTGTAGTTATTAGTACACTAATTTAATGGGAACAACAAGTGGTATTATAGTAGCAGGTTTATAAAACTTTTAAAACATTAAAACTGCTCATAAGTTTTTAAAACCTAGATTTTACCATGGCTGAAAGTAATGTACCCTAACTGGTCGATAAGAAAGGAGGTAGTTCGTCTGCTATTGCTACTAGACTAGAAGTAGGCAAATTTAATAAGTGAAAAAATCGCATGCTTTGCTACTTAACTAGAATTGAATCCTACTACATTTGATGTATCAAGGATGGTCCTTTTCAACCCAAGACCGTTGAAGGTGCTAACAATCCTGAAGCACAATGGTCAAATGATGAGAGGAGGGTGGTCAATCAAGACCAACACCTTAAAAGCATCATTATGTCATGCTTGCCTGATGATATAAGCTATGCTACAGCTAAAAAAACATGGACTGACTTGGTTCACAGCTTTGAGAGCCCCTCAGATACCAAGGAAAACATGATCATGGATCTAAAACTTGAGCATAATACCTTCAGAGCTAAACCCTCGAATGTCTCTCTCAAACCGATACCCAATACAACACCTTTCTTAATGAGCTTTCAAATGATGGTGTAATAGTGTCTAAACATAAAATCAATGTGGATTTTGTGAACAGTCTCCCTGAGAAGTGGCTTAGCTTCTCCAGGGACAAAGAAATGCCAATCATACTCAGACCCATGACCTTGTTGACATTTGTGGGAAATTTGTCTATAAATACAACCTAATCTCAAGGAGATAACCTGAGTCCAAAAAGGCCTTGATAACTGCACCCTCAACCACTCCTATATCAACAGCTTTCTTTTCTAACAATATTGTTTAGGATTTTCAAGAAAATTCTGATGATGAGGTTGATGAGAGAACTAGTGAGGAATATCTAAGAGATTTAGATATTGAGTTTCATGAGAGAGCCCTTTTGGCTCGGCCAAAACGTTTTTTTCTAGTCAAAAAGCAAATGAAAACACTGGGTGTTATAAATGTGGTAAAAAGGCCATTTTGCAAGAGATTGTTTTTCAAAAACGTCAAAACCCTCTTATAAATCATCAATGTCAAACTCTTCTTCAGTGTCGAGTGGTTTTCAACCTAAGTTTACACCTAACTCATTCAGTCTTCACAACAAGCTCAGAGTAGTCAAAATAAACCAAAAATTCAAAAAGATTACAAGATTGAGTATAAGAAGGTGTAAGCCAAACTTGCATTTCTTGAGGCTAGTCCTTCTACTATTTAGTCTCCAAAACCTTTTCAGCCTAAAAATAAAGGTCCGGTAGCTGAAACTTTTGACTAGGATGATGAAGAAGTGTCTGATGATAAGGAGATGACACAAGTTAAGGTGTTGATGACTCTTGCTGATGATGAGCTTGCTGTTGGAAAGAACCATGCTAGGAATGGTGAATGGATTGATATCACCATGAGGAAGGTACACATTCTTCTTTCTATGAATGAAGATGCCTTTTTAACCCCTATTTCATGAAGGGTTAATATCTAAGTGAATGTATGCTAATAAAGCATATTATACAAGTAATATAAACAGTTCATTTGAAATTTAAAAACTCCCTCCAAGTCAAGTACAAGTTTTCAAAGCACAATGTACAAGTCATTAAGCATGACATCTAAAATAGCCGTTTTACCATCGTTTTCATTCTAATTTCTTCACCATCACTTGTGTACAAGCTACTACACTCAATATGCAATGTGTAATCCCTAATTATTCTATTCATAAGATTTCATATCAATCTTTTTTACACTTTCAAAAAACCCTAATTCAAAACCCTAAACCCTAAAACCGAGCTAGTTTCTAAACCATGACCCGTTTCTCAATATTTATCCATCCATAAACCCAAACCAACTCTCAAATAAGTTGTAATAACTTAATTTAAAACATTATCAATCATGTTTAATCATCATTCCATCATCATTTCAACAATATACAAGAATTACAACTGGAAAACCCTAAATGCACCCTAAATGGATCATATGACCCGTTTACTCGTTTTCACCTATTTTATATCCAAACCATCTACGGATTTTTGCTAATAACACTTATATGAATCCTTGTGACAGTTCATCTATCATTAAATGCAATTATACAAGAATTATAAGCCTTGTAAACCCTAAAGAAACCCTACAGAGCTACTACTTGATAACCCGCGGCATATTTCATTCATTTTCGACCCATTTTAAACCAAACCACTTACCAACTCTTGATTATAATCCTTAATATATGTCATTGGATTAGTAACTAATCATTTTTAACCAAGGATACATGAATTATAAGCTTTAAAACATGAGAAAACCCTAATCAAACCAAAACAGACCCGCAACCCATTTTGCTTCAAATTTGACCCATTTTCCTTCAAATTTGACCCATTTAATCACCAACCATGTGCAAAGAAGCTCCATGACAAGAACTGTAATCCTTATAGCAGCTTACTAAGCTCCTTGTACCTTTGCTTTGTCTCAAATTAAGCCACATCTCCCTCCTTCTAGCCATAACAGCCACGGCAAGCAACAACACCATCCACCACTTCAATCTACAATCCTAGACTCCACAACTCACTCCATAGATTCAACACTTCATGTACTAGACCCTCCAAGTGTCCAACATCAGATCATAGAAGAAACCTTAAGCCCTAAGTGTTTTCAACTATAAATAGAACCCTAAATCTTTCATTTCAACTCATCCCCCACTTCTTCTTTCTATAACCCAATTGAGAAAACATTCTCTGCTCCATATGATCCTAGGATCATCTAAGAAGATCATTCAAGCAAATCTTTGAAGATTTGAAGCCCCGGGAATAAGATACAAGGCGTACGAGTGGAAATACTACCCGAAACGACCCATTTCCACCATTTTTTCTCCTTGAAGCTCAAACCCAGGTTCTAGATATTCTAATTCTGATCCTACACTTTTATAATGTTCATATGATCCTAAATATACTCTTGTTAAAGTTTCATAACCCAATTCATGCTTATTTTCCATTTTGATCCAAAACCGTACACCTGAAACCCTAATTTCGCGTTTTTCTTAAAACTAAATGTTATAATGGTTAAATATTTTTATAACCTATCCTAGCATGCTTAACTAATGTTAAAATAACCACTTTATTGATTAATGAAAGAATTTGAACTTAAAACCCGCGCGTTTACGTTTTGAAACCCTAATTCGACCCATTTTACTTCCTAGGTTAACGAATCGTTATTTTAAACTTGTGTTACGTTAAAACTTCATATTTTAGTTTATTATAACTTATAAATGTCTATTGAAATGTTAAACTAAGCTTGCATGGCAATTTGGACATGTTTTGTAATTATAATCCATGCAAGGGGTATATATCGTAACTTTCGGAAACTTATAACTAAAAGGGCTAAATGTGTCATTTTACCAAAGTTATAACTCCAGGGATCTATTATGTCAGTTTTTAAAGTCCAAAGTTTATTTGGTATATCTTTCAAAGTTGAAGGACCAAAGTCGTAAAAGTGCAAACTCCAAGAGCCTAATTGCAATTTTCCAAACCCCAGGGTCTAAAATGTAACATTTTGAAAAAGTTTAAAATCATATTTAAAACCTTACTAGACATAACTTTAATTAACGCTTCTCGTGCTTAATATTTCAGAATGATTTAAAAAGCTCAAACGATTTATATCGTATCACATATCACTGGGAGCTTCATATTAAGGTGTTTCATTTAGGTATTACGTTCTCGGACTAAGTGTTGGGTTTACGATTTAAAGTGCCCTAGCTCCTCAAACGTTTTAATGAATGACTTCTGAATTAGATGGCCCAATCGGTGATACAATAATTGCAAACTATTTAAATCAAACTATAACTCTTAAAACCAAAGTTTTAAAGTACAATATTCCTAAGACTCAACTTATGGTCTCAGGTGGCGTGCTTATTTTTCTTCGATTCACTTGTTGCCGGAGTATCGCTTATACACTTAGTTACAATTCTTTAGTGCTCGGGGTGCCATTTTGTTAGCTGATATAGCCTGTTGTTCTCTCTTTTTATGTGTTGCTGGTCCGTTTGTGTTCGTCGTTTCTCCTGATCGTCTGCTGTTGTCTTTGAAGTGCCGATTTAACGTGTCCGTTTCACCGTTTCTGTTCTTTTTATTAGTGTTCACCGTCGTCTTCGTGCGTGAATAAACATAGTTCGTGCTTTTTTCGTTTTTACACTGTACAGTTTATAAACCGATGTTACCGTTTCTGTTTTGCTTTTGTCTTTTCTCTTTGAGTTCCTCATCGTGTTTCGTTGATCTTTTTCTCAATCGTGTTCCTCTCCGTGACGAAGTTCAACTGATGTTGATGATTACGCTTTTGTTCCCCCTCGTACTGAGTGACGTGGCTATGTTTAATTATCATTTTACTATATCAACCTTCCCCGGTTAAGATTGTGATTAGAACGTAAGCTTTCTTTCATGAATAATAATTACATCTACTATCCAGGTGAGTTCATACCTCGCCCTTCTATCATCTTTACATGTTTTATAAAACCCGCGAGGGGGATTACATGATCGTTAAAAACTCTTTGTTACATACTATTTTTATCTTATATCAATGTGATTTACCTTTTCTATGACTTAGTGACTTCATAGGCCTCATTTTAATCTCTTTAATTATTTCATAAACCCGTGAGGAGGATACATTCTATAAAGTACAGATACAAGGGTTTTACCAGAATATATGCTAATCTGATGTATCATTACAATCAATGTCTAAGTTATAAATCCTACAAGTCGTTAAATTTGACTTCAAGTCGTTAAATTGACTATGGATGTTAATCTGTTTAGTATCATAAATCCTACAAGTCGTTAAATTTGACTTCGAGTTGTTAAATTAACTTTAGATATTAATGTGTTAGTTTCATAAATCCTACAAGTCGTTAAATTTGACTTCAAGTCGTTAAATTGACTTTGGATATTAATGTTAGTATAATAAATCCTACAAGTCGTTAAATTTGACTTTAAGTCGTTAAATTGACTTTGGATGTTAATTTGTTTATATATGAGCTCTTCAAGTCGTTAAATTGACTTTGGATGAATTATGAGCGTTGGTGACATTGAGTACTGGCACCAAACAGACCAAACAAGGCAATAACGGGATAATACATTGTTACTATGTTCATTGCGTTATTACTTATATATCGGGTATATTATTACCTGACCAAGTTCATAAACTATATCATTTCATAATAATTGTGTTTATACAATTATTATAATATTACTTGTATTTAAACTGTTTATATCAAACCTATGAATTTCACTCAACCATTGTGTTGACTTTTTAGCATGTTTATCTCAGGTAATTGAGCAAGTTGCGGCACCGAGTGGCATGGACTCGAAGATGGCTGAACTGTTATCATTCAAAACCGATGTTAGAATTTTGGGACTGATTTTGTAAAAACTCTGAATATGATGAATGATAACTAAATTTTTCCAACAACGTCTCTTTTGAGTCGTTTTCTATGATTATGATTGTTGTATCCATGAAGTAATACCCCAGAATAGCTTCCGCTGCTATATTGTAAAAATGGGGGTGTTACTACCCCCTTAAATTAAGGGGGCCACCCAGGATTTAAGGGGGCCGCCCAAATATTTAAGGGGGTTGCCCACCTGATACTCAGAATTATAATTTTTGTAAAAAATTATTTTCTGACTTTGCAGAAAAGTGTACAACTTTCTGAATTTGATACCGAACATATAACACTTATTTTAAGCATTATTTTTATCTCGAGCTAATATAATTAGTGTATATAACATCAAAACTAATACAAGTTAATCAACAAAACACTTTTCATATTTAACCCCCCTTAGTGAGTAATTTGATACATGGATCGTACTCAATTTTTGAAACTATTTGTTTTGAAAATTAGAGCGACGTGACTCTGATACTAATTGTGGAAATACGTTTTTCTTTTAAAATCTTAAAAATGTTTCGTATCAAATAACCGATCAAGCGTGATATAATATGAAGAGTGTTCATATAAATTTTATACCAACAATACATATTCACATCAATGTTCACATCAATCCATGACACAAACAAAATCAAAACTATATAAGCAACACAACACACAATTGCAAATATAAATATAGAGTGATAAATACAAGTATAAATGTAAAGAGACAAGTAAAAGGAAATGCAAACCAGACACGATGATTTATAGTGGTTCGGTCACAAAAGCACCTCTTCGCCCTACTCCACTCCTCGAGCACCAAACTCGAGAGTTATCTTCACTAGTCAACAAGCTCCCTTTAGGCGGAGAAAAACCGTAACACAAACGTTGCTAATATTCAATTTCGGACACTAAGCTAGATGTCGAGTTCTATTCTAGCTAGAACCAAGCTATCACGACTTCACAACTTTTCACTTACTTACACGACTTCACTAACACCCAACTTCACAACTACACAACTTCTTCACTTCACAACTTCACTTTACAACTTCCCTACACTTCACAACTTCACTACACTTCATATCTTCCCTACACTTCATAACTTTACATCACCAAGACACTACCAAGATCATCATGATCTATCATACCTTCTTATGATCACATGATCTATCTTATTACACAAGTGTTTGGAATACATGACTCGTTCTATACATTATGAATGTATGACATGTTACAATGCACTAACTAAACTACATAACTTCGCATCTTGATGATAGCGAGAGTTCTTCTTTTGCACTTGAATGGATGGATGATTGGATCACATTTAAACAAACTTATAACAAGTTAAGTGATCAAAGAAAAAAAGTTTGAAAGAAGAGTTTAGATCTGAGAAAAAACTTAGAGCTAAAGGAGGTGAGAAAATCTATGAAACGGTTCCTTCTTATTTATAGGGAAAAATATTATTTTTTGTATTGGGCAGTTCCCCGACAAATTATACAAGGATGGGGTCCCTTTAATTATGGACGGGCCCTTTAATTAATTAAGGGGGCCGCCCATTTTTCAGACGCTTCTTTTTTGTCTTTTTGTAGGGAAGGTTTTTCTAAAACTTTCTTGCCGTTTTTTGGTAGAAAATTTAAATTCAAAATGTTTATTTGGAATAAAACATTTCACATAAATACAAAAATTGGTTTTGTTATGTTTTTTTAAATAATGGTTGTTTCCAATTTTATAAAAAAATGTAAGGTTTGGAAAAATAAAAAATTTCTTTGATCATTCAATAAATTAAAGTTTGTTTGTTCATACCTTTAGTGATTTACGTTGGGTGCGAACTGAAATTTGTTGTTGAAGAAAACATGAGACGTCGAGAGATGTTGACGTATGAATTGATGATTTGTGATTACGAGTAACTTAAGCACTTTACGTTATGTGTTATAAGTTACATGTTTGTCATCACCAAAACATGAAGAGAATGTATAGATTAAATATCGTAATATAATATTTCTACCAACAATATCATTGGTAGTGAAATGGTTAGGTTAGCACGTCTTTCTCCTTGAATTCTTCTATCTGTTTACTTTTCTGTATTCACTTTTCCATAATTCTTAAAATCAACATAAAACCATTTTTAAACGTGACAATAATCAAATTAGAACTATTTAACCTTAGCTCTTGGAACGACCTCGGATTTACCAAGCTACTGCACTACATACGACCAGGTTCCCTACTCGTTAGTGCGTGTATCGGTAAACGAGTTTTATAAATTTAAAACTTGATAAAATATTATTCAAAACAATTTACGCATCAAAAACTATTGGATCACTTTGTTTTAAAATCATTTTGGATCGACTCTCTTTCTCAAGCATCAAAGTCTCTTCTGAATCAGCAATTGAAATCACATTGGTTTCCTTAGCCATAACACTACCATCATAAAGCCTTGGCCTAATCTGCTGAGCTTTCTTAAGATAGAAAGGATTTTGAAAACCAAGAGCTTGTTTAAGATTGTTATCATAGAAAACTTATGGTTTCGTGAGCATATGCACAGTTTACGCGGATTGACCCATTTTATAAACAATATTGTCCAGTTCTTTAACTTTCTTTTCCAAAGCAATTTCTTTATCAATATTCTTATTTTCCTTTTCCTTGGATTCTTTTTTGAGAACATTAAATGTTTCTGTTAATAATTCATTTTCCTTTAATTGTTCAGAAAGAGTTTGTTTAAGATAGTTAATTTCCTTTTCAAAATCCACAAACTGTGCATTTTTCTCTCGAATTATATCATTCATTATAAGCTTTTCTCTAGTACTAAATCACCATTTTGTTCTTTCTTGCTTGCATTTCACCGTTTCTTTGGTATCTTTCAAGCTCAGCAGATAAGTATTCAATTGGCAATTAGATTGTCCTTATTCACCTTGTTACAATTAGTTACTTGATTTGACAGTTGTTCAAACACAGATAATATCATGGCATCTTGTTGTGTAAAAGAATTTGTATCCTGAATAGCTGCATTTTGTGTTACAAGCAGATACTGAGAGTAAGGAATGATATTGCTATCACTTGTTATCTTATTCTCTGGATAATTCACAAGATGAGTTTGTTCATAATACGACATCTCTTGCATACTTTGATTTAGCATATCAGTATGATTGTTTTCAGAGTGAGGTACCTCGAAGAGAACATCTGATCCGTAACTAGACAAATTGGCCATAAGAACTGCCTTGGATGTAGAGAAGTTGTCACAGTCAGAATCATATGCATCCAAATCATCTACTTGATACACTGCATTGTGTGTAATGACCGTATGTGTAACTGGACCTTCTGCAACTCCAGTGTCTGCCAAGAATTCCAATTCTTCCTCATTTAGAACTTTACCATTTCCTTGTGCTTCAACCAGAAGAACTTTATCCCTAAACCATGTAGTATCCCTTTTCCTCTTTAGGTTTAGAATGTCTTGCGATGTGACCTTCCCCTTGGCAGTTAAAACACTTTACAGCCCTTTGTTGACCTGAATTATTCCCTCCTATTCCTGAGATGTTAGCCCTTGTTCTAGACATACCAGTAGCAAATGAAGTTTGTCTCCCTGAACCGGTTGAACAGTCACCCTTTCATCAAGAATAGTTGCTTGTTGTCTTGGGTTAGAAGAATTCCTTTGCTGATTGTTGGTAGTTGGGAAATAAGATGTGACGACAGTAGATAGAAATGACATCATTTTATTAATGACATTAATAGGGTCATCTCCTTGCTTAAATACAGGAACTGGTAAACAAGAGTCTATTTGTGGGAATTCAGCCAGATGTGTTTGTTGATTAACTATGAAGATAGTATATTCAATTTGAGGAATGGATTGTGATTGTGGTTAAGCATCTTGATGAAATGTGGATGTATAAGCATTTGAATACGGTGTTGATTGATAAGAAATTGCAAGAGGTGTGGATGGATGAGTAGTTGAGTAATGTTGTGTGGGATGAATTAATCCATATTGATGAAACTGAGATGGTGAAAACTAAGATGGTTGAGGATAAGGTGGTGAAAACTATTGTTGAAACTAAGGATTTTTATATGAAGACTGATAAGTGTTGAAGTGGGATGGTGTCATCTGATGGTTAGCAACTAGTGCAAGTGGATCTTGATTGCGTTTACGCATAAGACGGACTTCATTTACATAGAGTTCGTGTTGGATATGCACGAAGCTGATCAAAGTTGGTAGTATGCAAATCTTTTACAAGCTTGACATCAGTCACAAACTTACTCCATTTAGGTGGAAGACTGTTTAAGTACTTGGTATTAACTTGAAATTGCTCTAGTTTCATGTTGTAAATGTTCATGTCATTGATCATCTGAGTAAATCTCAAGTAATACAGATGAAGTGATTCCCCCTTGATGTGAGTAAACTTATCAAATGCATCATACAGTTTGCACTCCCTTTTCTACTTTGTTAAAGAAGTACCTTGCATTAATAGTTGAACTTTTTCCCATAGATCCTTTGTAACTCTGTGATGATTCACAAGCGAATAGATTTCAGTTGGTAGACCTTGAAGAATGATATTAATTGCCTTCATATCACAATCAACTTGAATATTCTCAGCAGGAGACAATTCAACATATTTTTTTGTCCTGGTCACACCATTCTCTTCAATTGTAGGCCAAATGAGTGGACCGTGTTCAACTGATTTAAATATCATTCTTCCGTGCTCTCTGTTTTGCATGTATAGTTCCATTCTACTTTTCTAAGAATCATACAGGTCTTTGTCCAACATCGATGGACAGTTGTCAAAACCAGAAAGTATCATGTACTCAACAAGAGTATTCTTTTGTCCAGTTGGAATCATTGAATCCATTTTGATTTGATGTTATCAGATTACTTGTTGATTGAATGGTGATTGAAAGTAATTGTGTTTTTAGTAAGTAGTCTTTTGAGTGTTTTTGTAAGTCTTGAAACTATACGGGATTTTACAACTCTTGATAAAACCGGGAAGACAATTGAATGTTTCACGAGATTTTTCAAATCAAAGAGATAAACCGTATAATTTACTTTAGCAAATTTGAGTTTTTAACTTTAGTTCAAGTGAAGTAAGTTTCTTAGTGAAAGTTGTTAAACCGCCTTCTAAAGACAATTGTTAAACTGCCTTGTAAAAGAAACTGTTAAACCGCCTTGCACTGGAAAACTGTTAAACTGCCTTGCACTGGAAAACTGTTAAACCGCCTTGCACTAGCAAACTGTTAAATCGCCTTGCACTAGCAAACTGTTAAACCGCCTTGCACTAGCAAACTGTTAAACCGCCTTGCAAAGTAACTGTTAAACCGCCTTGCAAAGAAATTGTTAAACCGCCTTGTTACACCTGCAAAGTTGTTAAACTGCCTTCCACTATGACGAAACTCAAATTTTTCAAAACACAAAAAGACTCACCTTTGATCGTTTTTTCTCAAAATTTCTTGTACAACTAGTATTACTAAGCTTATAGGTACCTTAAAAATGTAAACTTTATGGTTTTTAAGCAAAAAATTTAAAATCAAGATTTGTACTTTCTAAAGCTTTTCGAACACATAAGTTGAACAAAACTGATGTTTTTCTTGAATCTAAGCTTGT
>BQNB010071300.1:30000-32816 GCA_026074375.1 Tanacetum coccineum | reverse complement strand
AAACGATTAAAAATAATCTACTAAATGAAAATTTCTCAAAAATTCAGGGAAAATCTAAAAAGCAACAAAGTTCACTTAAAAAATTAGAAAACTAACACTGCTTATCAAATAAGCCCTAAAAGCAACTTATTAGGCTACGGCTTATATATTCTTATTAAACTTAAATTGACTATATTAATTAAATGAAGGGAAGGTTAACCAGATGAGCTATTGAAGCACACTGGTTAACACTTAGGACATATAAGCAAGAGGTCGCGAGTTCTAGGCTGGTAACACCCTTTTTTTGTATTTTTTATTTTTGAAATCTAAAAGTACAAACTTGAAGAACACACTTTTTAAGCAACTTTAATGAAAGGAGTATAAGCTGAAAACCAATATTAAGCTCTAAAAGAGCTTGTGAAATAAGCTGCTGCAGTAAGTGAGCTTTTAAGCTCAAAATTGCTTGTTTCCACTTAAACACTTGCACAAAGCTCAAATTAAGCTCAAATTACAAACCAAAAACTGTTTTAGAATCCTTAAGATGTCTACTAACTAGTTTTAATAAGCTACTATGCTCTTTAACACTTAATCCTAACTGATTCTAAGGATTAAACCTGCAAACTCAGAAATAAGCATAATACATTCAAAAACTTAACAAGCTAAAAAGCACTATAAGCTAGAACTGAATTTGAGCTTTTGAAAACTTATCTATCTACTTATTAACTACTAATATAGACCATAAAAACAAACACCTAAAGCTAGAAATCAAAATTTAAAAAACTACTTTTACTTCCTACTGTTTTTGGTCTTTTTGGATTCTTTATGAACTTTAAGAGAAAATGTACCTAAGATATTAAGCTAGAATTTTGAAAACAAGTCTAAAACTATATTAAGCTATTTTTAACTAAAAGCCTACTGAATTTAAGACCTTAAATCCTAAAATTACTAGCCTAAATGAAGCTAGAAAAGTCAATAGTAGCAACCTAAGTTACTACTGCTGATGCAATATGCAAAAGCACAAAATCACTAATGCAGGTGACCTTTTTGGTCAAGCCTGCATAACACACTCCTAATGAGTGTGTCTTGACACAATGCAAACACAAACCAAGCCTTGGATGGCTTGGTTCAAATTTTCACAAGCAAAATCAAAGGGAAAAATCCCCTGGTGCTAGAACAAGAAAAATAAGCCTTAAAATGATTATGAGCTTAAACTGACAGTACAAACCAACTCATATCTTAATCAAATAAGATAATCAAGCTAACCAAAGAAAAAATTACCAAGAAGCTTTGACTTTAAGAGGTCAAACAAAGCTGATCCAAACACTCCTATATATAATGACAGTTTTGAAAAGAGCTTGTGATTTAAAAACTAGTGAGTGAAACCTTAAAACCAAATTATAAACAGCTTAAAACAAACTTAAATAACATTAATCCATAACCTAATAAGCTAGAATCTATGATCTACACTTATGCAAACTATATTTTTTTTTGGTTTTTGAGATTTTATGACAAATATTAAGAAAACTATGATCTAGTCTATTTTAACTAAAAACAGATGATTGAACAAGACTAATAAGCAATTAGAATACTAATTAAGCATAGATAAGCAAACAAATTAAGCAATTAAGCAACTAGTAAATAACTAGGCTAATTTAAACTAGTAAATTAAAACAAGGAATTTAAATGAAAACTAACCAATAGCTTCAGCTAAACAGAAACTTATGCTCTAATGATTTTATCAACAGCTCTGGCTTATCCAAGGATAAGCCAGTAAAGTCCTTGGGATCCCTTCCATTGTTGGATCCCATTCAATAAGTCCAATCAATCCAAAAGCTTAGGTTATTAAATGATTTTAAGTATTTAAGTAGATTAAGTACCTTTTAAGCTCAAATCCAAGCTTATAGACTTGGATGAGCTATAATGAGCTTATTAGAGCTTATGAGACAGAAGCTTATCAGTTGAAAAGGAAGATGAGTAAACAAAAGCTTATGACAGATTTCCTTAAAATAAAACTTAATTTCATTGATTTAAAAACTTGCTTACAATACTTGAATACAAAAGCTTAAAAGAAATTACATAAACTACATTTAAAAAATTAAGCTAAAAATTAAAGAGCTAAAAAAAACTAGATCACTCTGTGTGTGAAAAGTGTGTGCTATTTATAGCCCTTCTCTGAACCTTCTAGGTCTTCCTTGCTACCCACGCTTCTTTCAATCAACACCATTCAATTTCCCAATCATTGGAGCTTTGATCTTGTCCGTTGGATCACAAACTTATCTCACACGGATTGCCAAACTGGCAATCCATTGATGAGACGTTTGTGCTTGTTGTGTGAGTGATACCAATGTAAAACCAAGCAATCTCTTGTGCTTCCTTGATTCCACGTAGCATTCCTTTGTTAAGTGAGCCAATGAGTGCCTTGAGATTACTTAATTAACCTTGCCATCTTGTTCATCTTCCCTTGAATTTTCTAAATCACCCTTCAATTGAGAAAAGCCCCTTGTTTGACTGCGTGGTAATTTTTGGAAGGGATGATGAATAGTGTTTTTACTTCTTGGCGCCTTTTTCTAACTGAAAATAGTTAAAAATAATTTGAACTTTGGCTATTGGCAAAGTAAGTCCCTCTCTTTGCTTAATGAAAGTTTAGGTGTTTTAAATATCTTTCAAATATGGCAGAATTGGCCCCTGGACTATGTATTGAGGATAACGGGTTAAGGAAATTTAGGCCGGGTAAGGATTTGGTTATATTGTTTCCGGGTAAGGGTTCATGGAAAGGTAAAAGCCCATTTAGCTTTTAGGGACCCTTTGTGTAATTTTGGAAACTTGAGGGACTAGTA
>BQNB010071300.1:0-25000 GCA_026074375.1 Tanacetum coccineum | reverse complement strand
AGGACGGACCGGACAAAGACCGACCAGGACCTAACCGACCCATTCGGGTCCGGTCCCGGTACTGGATTATGGACCATTTCGGTCCTCTGTCCGGTCCGGTCCGGTCTTGGACATATGCTCACCCCTACTTTATATTACCACGATATATAGAGAAAATTTCTTCTTAGAAAATTTAAGTATAAATTTAAACTAAGACTAAATAAATTAATATTATTGACTACATTAATAAAGCTTCAAAAATCGTTGATTTAAGATTAATTTTTGAACATACGATTTATATTATCAGGTAAAGGAGCTATGGCGAACAAAGCCACAGCACTACACTTAAAGAGCATGTAAGACATGTTCCAAATAATCCTGTTTTAGCATCTTAACTTTTATAATTAACTCTATCATTGTTCTCGCTTGCTTTACGCAAAGTTTAAAATCTTTAAAAAGATTTGCGAATGCTTAGTCCAATAAACAAGCTTAAGTCCAAGTTTATAACGGTTAATGTAACAAAGCTAAGAGCTCAATACGCTCGATCGAGTCAAAATTTATTCTTATTCTACCCAGCAGGAAAGTCAAACATTGTGACAAAACACTTATTTTATTTTTGAAAATTTTTTCATTTTTTTGGTATTTTAGTGGTAAAAACAGGATTACGTAAAAACAACGACTGCAGGCACAATCAAATTAATAGATCCCCCCCCCTCCAATACTAGAACTGAACATTGTCCTCAATGTTTTAAGAATGGTCTCTACGTAAATCTAAAGTTGTTTATTAAGTATACCCAAAGATAAACGTTAGTCGATAAGATTTATGATATTGGATTCCCAACATCATGCTAAGGATTAAAGCTCGAGTGAACGAAGGACAAAACCACGAGCACGAGAGTCTTCTTAATCCGAGGCAATCCTAGACATACAACACAAAACACGAAACACGAGAAAGGAAGAGACGAACCTCCTCACATCACACTTATTCATTACAACTATTATAATTATACTAGGATAAGCATGGGTTGCCACCTACGAAGCGCTTGTTTATTAATGAGTCATAAAGCTTGACTCGTCCCCAAATTTAGTTGTCCATGGGGAAAGTTTAGAGATCCGGGAGAACCATAGGTGGTATGTCCCCTCCAAATTAATGTTTGAGTCTATGATCGTTCACCTTGAATTTTGGCCCGTCGGTTTGAGATAACTCGACGGTACCATAAGGGAAAACTTGAGCAACGGTGAACGGTCCGGTCCAACGGGTTTTGAGCTTGCCCAAGAAGATCTTTAATCGAGAATTGAAGAGAAGAACTCGATCACCAACGTTGAAAACACAGTTTTTAATCTTGGAGTCATGAATCTTCTTCGTTTTCTCTTTGTAGATTAAAGAATTCTCGTAGGCTTGATCACGAAGTTCATTTAATTCATTCATTTGAACCTTCCGGTGATCACCCGCAGTCTTGAGGTCAAAATTGCAATGTTTCAAGGCCCAATAGGCCTTGTGTTCAAGTTCGATAGGAAGATGACAAGCCTTTCCGTACACTAACTTATATGGAGTGCACCCGATGGGTATCTTGAAGGCGGTACTAAGGCCATAAACATCGGCTACCTTATCGGTACCATGAAGAACGATTTTCGCCTATAGATCCTTTCCAAAGATATGATTGCAAAAACCCCGATTTGAAACCTCTATTTGTCCACTCATTGTGGATGATACGCGGTAGAACATAAGTGAGTAACTCAATCCTTTAAGCATGACCTTTTGAAATGTCATTGCAAAAATGGGTATCGCGATCACTGAATTATAGCACTAGGAGAGTGTCCAAATTGGGCTAAGGAGAGATTTCAAAGAATTATACAACAACAACTAGGCATACGTTAGTGGGATCGTTTTTGTTTCACCCATTTGGACAACTAGTCAACGTCCATAGGAAAATGTATCTTGTACCTCGAAGAAAACGAGAACAGGCCCATAAAATTGATGCCTCATAACGTCAAAGATCTCGCATACTTGAAATGCAACTTTTGGGGCATTTCACCTTTTGGCGAATTTCGCCTTGACGTTGACAACTTCACACTCGGGTGAACCAAGTCATAATGGGCATCTCGGTAAATAGTCAGGCCATAAATTCGGAATCAAAGACTTTTAGCGGTGTAGTTGCACAATGAGTCCCCGGTGTGGTCTTTATTATGGCAAGCCATGAGATAACACACTTTTTGGCCGTAAACACATCGTTTAAAATCACCTTGAACCGCACCAATTCTAACAAGTAGGGGTCCGTCCAAGAAATATGCTTAACATCTTTAAAGAATTTTTTCTGTTTGTTGGGACACATCCCTATTTACAATAAAAACCCCCGCATGTAGTGTATTTGCAATGTCAGCAAACCATGGTACTAGAATCACCAAGAAAGGTAACCATACCAAGAGTCTCGAGAGGAAAATGTTCCAGTAATTTTCCTTGTTCCTTGAATGAGAACATCTGTGGGAGATTACAAGTCAATAAGTGTCGGGGGGGACCGCGAGATTCTCCGCTCCTTTTTTATCACGAATAATGACATCAAGTTCTTGGAGTAGGAGAATCCACCGAAGCAATCTCAGTTTAGCATCTTGCTTGGCAAGAAGATATTTGAGAGCCGAGTGGTCTGTATACACTATGGTCTTTGACAAGACTAAATAAGGCTGGAATTTCTCGAAAGCATACACCACGGCTAATAATTCTTTCTCCGTAGTAGTGTAATGTGCTTGAGCATCCGTCATGGTCTTACTTGCAAAGTGTATAGGCTGAAAATGTTTGGTCTTTACGTTGCCATAAAGATTGCACCCTACGCGTAATCACTAGCATCACACATAATTTCAAATGGTAGGTCCCAATCGGGGGCAACTAAAATCGGAGCTTTGGTTAACTTCTTCTTAAGTATATTAAATGCTTCAATACATTCTTTCGAGAAGATAAAAGGGGTATCTTTTTCAAGAAGATAGGTTTTTATCGGGCGGGCGATTTAGCAAAATCTTGGAAATAAATCGACGATAGAAAACCGCGTGACCTAAAAAACTATCGAATGCATTTTAACGCAAGTCAGATGACGGAGATAGGATATATCATCAACTTAGCTTTGCCGACCTCATTTTGGACTTTGAAATCTTATGTCCATAGAACAATGCCTTCTTATATAACCATTATAATGGCATTTATCCCAATTTATGAACAACATTAATTCTTCGCCCATGTTTGAGCATTTGTCTAAATGAGGGCATGATGAGAAGAATCCCCAAAACCAAGACATCAACCATAAAGACCTCCATTGTTTCCTCGATCATGTCGTGGAAAATGACCATCATGCACCTTTGGAATGTGCCCGAGCATTACAATAAGCGAAAGGCATGCGTCGTAGGCAAAACAATCCCATAAGGCAATGAAAGTGGTATACTCTTGTTCCTTGAGCAGTTCACTTGGAATCTGAAAAAATATCTCCGAGAAACCATCTAGAAACAAGTATATTTGTTTCTTCTCCGAGTTCTTCAAGCATTTGGTCCATAAACGATAACGGGAAATGATCTTTACAAGTGGCATCATTTAACTTTCGGTAGTCAATCATACATGCCCATCCCGTAACTAATCAACAGGTACAACTCATTAACTTCATTTTTTCAATTACGGTTATACCTTGCCCTTCTTAGGCACACTAATGAACTCGGGCTCACCTGCGGGCTATCAGAGATAAGGAAAAATCAATCCGGCATCAAGGAGTTGATAACTTCCCTTTTTTGATAACCTCATGAAATTTTGGGTTCACCAACTTTGATGTTGAATTGCCGGTATAGAGAGTCATCCTTCATGTAATATTTTTTGATACACAAATTAAGGGTCAAATTCCCTTTATAACGAGATTTATCAAAGCAATTGACACGCTTGTGTGGCTTTAAAAAAACCTTAAAGAATTGGACCTTCTCATCCTTTCTTTTAAGTTTTTAAACAATAGGATGGGTAGTATTATCGGTACCACTCTAAAAATGAGCATACTTAAGATGAGAAGGTAAATCCACGACTCAAGCTCCGGAGGATCATCAATAGAAGATATTAAACGATTTAAGTATCCTCAACAAGAAGTTTTCAATTCGAGGGAAGAGGAGGATGATGGAACATCGTTTAATAACTTCTCGAGTAGAAAAAAGTCTCCTCCGGATCAAAGTCGTCATCATCAATTCCCGGTGTAATGAATCAATCGTAGGCAAGCTTCGAATTTCTTCCAAAAAGAAGTCACTTTCCTCAAAAGAGAGTGAAGAAGGGGAAAAGTAGAAAGGATAGATCTAAAGCGAGTGGGATTGGCCACTCGTAAACGTATTCCAGATCCCGAGCACTTCATGATCATACTCGCTCACAAGCTACGTCGATGCATTAAAATCGATTAATCGACACAAATCATTGTATGAATATCTCGAAGATTAAAATTAACTCACCTTTAAAGGTTATAGGCTTCATCATCAACTCGGAGACAGTTAATTCTTCACCTTAACCATAAATCAAAGCACGTAGCCGTCCCTCAAAAGGTCTCCCGATAAATTAGGAACACCGAGGTGACAAAGGATATGGTTGCATATCAGCACCAAAAACATCGCAACCCTCCGCAGTCCAAATTCAAGCTTCGATTGATGAGATCGTTGTTGCTCCTAAGCCTAAACCGTCTATACCTTATCCTTCGAGAGCCAACTAACAAAAGCTCCGTGAAAAAGTTGATAATCTAGCTTCGAAATTTGTTGAAATCTTTAGGGAATTACATTTCGAGCTCAGTTTCGCGGATGCTCTTCTTCATATGTTGAAATTTGCTTCAATGTTTAAAAGACTCCTTAATAACAAAGAAAAATTATTTGACTTAGCCAAAACACCGGTGAATGAGAATTGTTCGGCGGTTATCCTAAAAAAGTTGCCCAAAAAACTTGGAGACCCCGGCAAGTTTCTTATTCCATGTGATTTTTCGGAGTTAATTGAATGCTTAGCCTTGGCCGATCTTGGTGCAATCATCAACTTGATGCCTCTTTCCATATGGAAGAAGCTCTCACTCCCTGAACTTACTCCTACTCAAATGATTCTTGAACTTACAGGCCGATCGACTACTAGTCCATCCGGTATTGCCGAAAGATGATCATTTGTAAAAGTAGGAAGATTCCATTTTCCGGACGACATCATAGTCCGTTGGTTTATAGTTTGTCCGATACCTCGGGTTCCTTAATTCTCGGGAGAACCCTTTTTTTTTTTTTTTTTTTTTTTTTTTTTTTTTTTGTTTTTTTTTTTTTTATTTTTTTTTAATTTTTTTTTTTTTTTTTTTTTTTTTTTTTTTTGAGGATGGCACGTGCTTTGATTTATGGTTACGGTGAAGAATTAACTCTCCGAGTTGATGATGAAGCCATAACCTTTAAAGGTGGTTAAACTTCGAGATATTCCTACAATGATGTTGTGTCGATTAATCGAATTGATGACATCGACGTAGCTTGTGAGGAGTATGCTCAAGAAGTGCTCGGATTTCTGGAATAGTTTTTACGAGTGGGCAATCCCACTCCGTCCTTTAGATCCATATCCTTTCTAACTATCTTCCCCTTCTCTCACTCCTTTTTGAGGAAAGTGACTTCATTTTGGAAGAAATTCGAAGCTTGCCCTTACAATGAATCAATTCCCACCGGGAATTTTGATGAATGACGACTTTGATCCGGAGGGAGACTTTTTCTACTCCGAGAAGTTATAAACGATGATCCATCATCACCTCACCTCCGCAAGAACTCATGTGAGGAACTTAAAATCGTAAAATCTTCTATTGTTATCCTCCGAGCTTGGAGTCCGTGGAATTTACCTTCTCATCTTAAGTAGCAATTTTTTAGAGGTAACCGATAAACTACCCATACATAAATTGTAAAAAACTTAAAAGAAGATGAGAGGTCAACTTCTAAAGGTTTTAAAGCCACAAGCGTGTCTTGCTTTGAAAATCTCCGATATAAAGGCATTGACCCTTAATTTTGTACTCACAAAATATTAATGGAGGATGACTCTAAACCGGCAATTCAACATCAAAGACGGGTGAACCCAAAAATTCATGAGGTTATCAAAAAGGAAGTTATTAAACTCCTTGATGCCGAATTGATTTATCCTATCTCTGATACCCGCATGTGAGCCCAGTTTCAATGTGTGCCTAAAAAGGGCGTATCACCGTAATTGAAAAAGAAGATAATGAGTTATACCTTGCTTGATTAGTTACGGGATGCATGGTATGCATTGACTACTGAAAAGTTAAATGATGCCACATGTAAAGATCATTCCCGTATATCGTTTATTGGACAAAAGCTTGAAAGACTGCGAGAAACCATACCTTGTTTTCTAGATGGTTTCTCGAGATATTTTCAGATTCCAATTGACTCGCAAGACCAAGAGAATACCACTTTCATGTTGCCCTTATGGGATGTTTGCCTACCGACGCATGCCTTTCGGCTTATGTAATGCTCCGGGCCATGCCAAAGGTGCATTGATGGTCCCTTTTTTCCACACAACATGATCGAGGAAACAATGGAGGTCTTTATGGATGATTTCTTGTTTTTAGGATTCTTTCTCCTCATGCCTCTCCCATTTAGACAAAATGCTCAAACAGGTGGCGAAAACAATATTTAGTCAAAATTGTGGGAAAATGCCATTTTATGGTAAAAGAAGGCAATTGTTCTAGACATAAGAATTTTCAAAGTCCAAATTGAGGCCGACAAAGCTAAAGTTGATGATATATCTAAACTCCCTCATCTGACTTCCGTTAAATGCATTCGAAGTTTTTTAGGTCACGCCGGGTTCTATCGTCGATTTATTCAAGATTTTTCTAAATCGCCCGCCCGATAACCCATCTTCTTGAAAAAGATACCCCCTTTTATCTTCTCAAAAGAATGTATTTAAGCGTTTATATACTTAAGAATAAGTTAACCGACAGCTTGATTTTAGTTGCCCGGATTGGACCCTACCATTTGAATTATGTGTGATGCTAGTGAATACGCGGTAGGTGCAATCTTAAGGCAACGAAAACCAAACATTATTACAGCTAATTCACAATGCTAGTAATACTATAAAAAGAAGGAATGCTCAGCTTCATTACAACTACTACGGAGAAAGAATTAATAGCCGTGTGTATGCTTTCGAGAATTCTAGCCTTATATAGTCTTGTCAAAGTGACCATAGTTTATACGGACCCACTTGGCTCTCAATAGCTTCTTGCCAAGCAAGATGCTAAACCGAGATAGCTCCGGTGGATTCTTATACTCCAAGAATTTGATGTCATTATTCGTGATAAAACAGTAGCGGAGAATCTTAGGCGGCCGACCACTTAATAAACTTGAAAATCCCCACCAAGAGATTTCCTCAAGAACAAGGAAATTACTGAAACGATTTCCTCTCGATGACTCTTGTAGGTACCTTTCGTGGTGATTTCTAGTACCCCATGGATTTTGCCGACAATGCAAACCAACCATGCGGGGAATTTATTGTAAAATGGATTCGTCCCAAACAAAAAGAAAAATTCTTTAAAGATGTTAAGCATTATTTCATGGACGACCCCTACTTGTTTAGATAGTTGCGGGATCAAGTTATTAAACGATGTGTTTACGCAAAAAGCTGTTGATATCCTCTGGCTTTGCCATAACAGAACACCCGGTGACATCATGGTTGCCAAACTACACCGCAACAAAGACTTTGATTCCGAATTTTATTGCTGACTCTTTACACGAGATGCCCATGACTTGGTCACACGTGTGAAGCTAGTACAGACACAAGGCGAAATCTCGCAAAAAGGTGAAATGCCCAAAATGCAATTCAATATGCTAGATCATTATTTGACGTATGATGCATCAATTTTATGGGCCTGTTCTCGTCTTCCATTCGAGGGACAATTACATTCTCATGGTCGTTGACTATTTTGTCCCAATTGGTTGAAACAAAAACTATCCCCATAACGATGCCCGTGTTGTGTAAAAATTCTTGAAATCTCTCTTTGCCCGATTTGGAACTCCTCGTGCTATTATTAGTGATCGCGATACCCATTTTTGCAATGACCAATTTGCAAAGGTCATGCTTAAGTATAGAGTTACTCACCATCTTTCTACCGCGTATCATCCACAAATGAGTGGAACAAATAAGGTTTCAAATCGTAGGTTTGCAACATATCTTAGAAAGGACTATAGGCGAAATTCGTGCTTCATGGGTCGATAATAAGACTATGCTTTTATGCCTTACGGACCGCCTTCAAGATACCCATCGGGTGCACTCCATATAAGCTTGTGTATGGAAAGGCTTGTCATCTTCCTATCGAACTTGAACACAAGGCCTATTGGGCCTTGAAACATTGCAATTTTGACCTCAAGACCGCGGGTGATCACCGGAAAGTTCAAATGAAATGGAATAAAATGAAACTTCGTGATCAGCCTACTAGAACTCTATAATCTTTACGAAGAGAAAACGCAGAAGATTCATGAACTCCAAGATTAAAAACTGTGTTTTCAACGTTGGTGATCGAGTTCTCTCTTCATTCTCGATTAAAGATCTTCTCGGGCAAGCTCAAAACCCGTTGGACCGGACCGTTCACCGTTGCTCAAGTTTTCCCTTATGGTACCAGGTCGAGTTATCTCAAACCGACGGGCCAAAATTCAAGGTGAAACAGGTCCATAGACTCAAACATTAATTATTGGAAGGTACATACACCTATGGTTTCTCTCGGATCTCTAACTTCCTCCATGGACAACTAAATTTGGGGACGAGTCAAGCTTTATGACTCATTAATAAAACAGATCGCGTTCTCGTAGTGGCAACCCATTCATATCCTAGTATAATATAATAGTAGAAATAATAAGTGTGATGTGAGGAGGTTCGCCTCTTCCTTTCTCGTGTTTCGTGTTTTGTGTTGTATGTCTAGGATTGCCATTCGGATTAAGAAGAACTCACGGCTCATGGTTTTGTCATTCGTTCACTCGAGCTTTAAACCTAAGCATGATGTTTTGGGAATGCAATAAACATAAAATCTATCGACTTAACGTTTATCTGGGCACTACTTAAATATAACTTTAGATTTTACGTAGAGACCATTCATAAAAACAATTGAGACAATGTTCAGTTCTAGTATTGGAGGGGTTGGGGGATCTATTTAATTTATTGTGCCTGCGTCGATGTTTTTACGTAATCCTGTTTTTACCACCAAAATACCAAAAAAATGAAAATATTTAATTTTTTTTCCAAAAATAAAATAAGTGTTTTGTCACAATGTTGACTTTCCTGTTGGGTAAAATAAGAATAAATTTTGACTCGATCGAGCGTATTGAGCTCTTAGCTTTGTCCCTTAACCGTTCTAAACTTGACTAAGCTAGTTTATTTGACTAAGCATTCGCGAATCTTTTTATTAAAGATTTTAAATTTGCGAAGAACGAGAAATGATAGAGTTATATATGAGTTAGATGCTAAACAAGAATTATTTGGAAATCTTAAGAGCTCATAAGTGTAATTTGTGGCTTTTCCTCTATGAAGCTTCTAACCGGACTAATAATACGTGCTATTTTCAAAAATTAAACTTAAATCAAAGATTTTTGAAGCTTAATTAATGTAGTCGATAAGAAAAATTTATTTAGTCTTAGTTTAAATTTATACTTAAATTTTCTAAAAAGAAATTTTCTCTATATATCGTGGTCATATAAAGTAGGGGTGAGCATATGTCCAAGACCGGACCGGACCGGACCGAGGACCGAAATGGTCCATAATGCCAGACCGCGGACCGGATCGAATGGGTACGGTCCGGTCCGGGTCGGTCTTTGGTCCGGTCCGGTCCTACACGGCATTATCATCGGGTTTTTGTTCGGACCGGACCGGACCGAATTGGTCCAAAATACCGGACCGCGGACCGGACCGAAATACCTTCGGTCTGGTTCGATCGGTCCGGTTGACGGTCTGGTATGCTCACCCCTAATATAAAGTGTTAAAAAAAGAGGTAATAATAATAATAATAAAAAACTGTGGGCTGATAAAAGTTTACTGCCTCTTGCCGGCTCACAACCGATGTGACAGTCTTCAAAAGAAGGCCCATAGTAAGAATAATAATCCGAGACTGATAAAAGTTTGCTGCATCTTGCCGGCTCACAACCGATGTTGCAGCCTTCAAAAAGTCAGGAATTCTGAAGCCGAAATAAGACAACTGATCATGGTTCGGCTCGCATACCGATGTGATAATCGTTTAAAGAGGGGTGGAGTTATAAGTAATAATTATATAATGTTAAGTGGTATATATGTGATTTAATAAATTAGGGAAAACTCTTTTTCTTAAATTATAAATATGCTTATTTGAACTAAGACAATTTCATTAAGGTTGTGTTTTTTTCTAAATAAATGTTTATTGACGGAGGCCTAAGAGATTTTGAAACCTGAAGGCCGCGAGTTCCGATACTATTCTCTGTGTGGTTTCAAAGCCTGTGTCACCTACGCCGTCCTCGGCTGGGATGTGCCGAGAAGAAAGTCGCTACATGGAATGATCTCGCCTTCAAAATCATAATTCTTGGGTGGAACGTAAAGCATAGAAATATTGCAATTTTCTTAAAAAGGTTGATCCATGGTTGAAATTCGAAATAAGCACATTCACCTAAGATATAATAATTGTTGGGAGTGAAAAGTTTCACAAGTTACAAGTATGAGTAGTGTTAGCATCTTAACTTATATTTAACGGTGATTTCGTTTTTAAGCTTGGTTTGGGACAAGTGAAAAATCGGGGACGATGAATTTATCCTTTTGGGCATTTTAGGATTGAAGTGCTTCTTATTCTATGACCCTAAAGGTTATGAAAATAACGAAAGTCCAGACATTCTAGTTAGAAAAAGAAAAAGGAAAAATATACATGTGTAGTAATTAGTGTAGATTTATAAAAATGGTCAAAACGGGGCTTTCAAAGCTATTGAGTTCTTAATTCCTTAAGATGAACACTTAGCTACTTTTTGAGGTAATTAGTCGAGGGGGATGAGATTCTTAGTTTTCTAAAGTGTTTACTTATAGCATTGCGTGAGGACCACATAATATTTATTATGGGGGATTTCTGGTATGTCTTAAATACACATAACCTTTGACCATATAAAACAATCTAAATGACAAAAACCGACATAAAATTTGCCAAATATATGTTTTGTTTGTGATTGTGATGTGCAGTAACGGATATTTCACTAGAAAGACAAAACGAAGCAAAACAGACAAAACCCCGCACGAAATTAGAAAGAGCGTGAAAAATAGAAGCCGAAGACATACACATCTTATTGGGCCAACCCGTACCCAAGTTAATGGGCAGAGTCAGCCCATTAAGCTTATTTATTAAATCAAAAGCCTTTATAAAAAGCTTAAATCCAATCCAGCCCAAATCTATGTCTAAGGCCCATAACAAAGCCCAACCATAACAACTTTAAAATCTTTACATCATTAGTCCTTAGGGACTAACATAGTTAGTCCGATATGAGTTTACACCTGTGTAGTCCTAACCCTAAACCTGTTAACCCCTTTACCCCAAGATCCCCGTTATCAATCAAACAACCCAAAGACCTTTGTTCTCGCCCAAAAGCACTATTCTCACAATCCCTGTATACCCTCAACCAAAGACAACCACTTAACTTTTTCTTCCCCACAACATGACAACCCAATTTAACATATTCCTTCAAGAAAAAGACAACCACGTTGGCAATCCCTTGCCAATTGATTGGTTAGGACATAATCAAGGGCTTATGATCCATTGGGAATGAACACAATAGAAGGATTCAAGGACTCAGATTTATGGCATTGGAGACACTCACACCAGAAACCAAGATTCAATACCTAGAGGCTTCTCATTCGGCATATATAGTGTGTCTGTTTTCACACATAAAGGGATTATATAAGGGTAGATTTTTATTGTATTTTTAGCTTATTTAGTTTAAATCGTTATAGGACATATTGTACTTTCTTTCAAGTATTGTAAACGTTTTTAAGTATTAATGAAATTTTAAGTTTTATAAAAATTATGTCTTATGTTAATGAATCTTATGTTTAAAAATGTTTTGATAATCTCAATAAGCCCTTGTTTAATCTGTTTTATTAAAGCTATATAAACTGTTACATAACTTATAGCATAAAAAGAGAAAAAAGTTTTGAAAATGGGAAAACGGGTGTTTTATAACTTGTGACTTAGAAACTTTCCCCGAAAAGACTTTACTACTTCTTAAATGATTAGTTTGGGGAAATTTCGAGGTATTTGGTTATAAGGCATGTAATATTGCGCGAGGACACCCAATCGTTTAGCTTGGGGAATTTTGATAGGTGTAAAATACACATATCCGTTAACACCTAAAAAGGCCCAATTAAGCCCAAAACAAACTAAAAATGGCAAAGATATGCTTGTATTTGTATTTTTTGTATGCAGGTATGGATAAAGCAAAAATCACGAGAAAACTATCAAAAACAGGCAAACACGGACACGGGAAACGGAAGAGCACAAAAGAAGCCGGGAAATCAAGCCAAAGCCAATGGTCAAACCTTGGTCAACTCAAGTCAACACTAAAGACAAAAACCCCAAAGTCACAATCCAAGTCCCTCAAGTTTCCAAAATTACACAAATGGTCCCTAAAAGCTAAATGGGCTTTTACCTTTCCATGTATCCTTACCGGCCCAAAACCTAAGCCCATAACCTTTTATAATACATAGTCCAGGGGCCAATTCTGCCATAATTGAAAGATATTTAAAACACCTAAACTTTCATTAAGCAAAGAGAGGGACTTACTTTGCCAATAGCCAAAGTTTAAATTCTTTTTAACTGTTTTCAGTTAGAAAAAGGCGCCAAGAAGTAAAAAATACTATTCATCGTCCCTTCCAAAAATTACCACGCAGTCAAACAAGGGGCTTTTCTCAATTGAAGGGTGATTTAGACAATTCAAGGGAAGATGAACAAGATGGCAAGGTTAATTAAGTAATCTCAAGACACTCATTGGCTCACTTAGCAAAAGAATGCCACGTGGAAGCAAGGAAGCACAAGAGATTACTTGGTTTTACATTGGTATCACTCACACAACAAGCACAAACGTCTCATTAATGGATTGCCAGCTTGGCAATCCGTGTGAGATAAGTTTGTGATCCAACGGACAAGATCAAAGCTCCAATGATTGAGAAATTGAATGGTGTTGATTGAAAGAAGAGTGGGTAGCAAGGAAGACCTAGAAGGTTCAGAGAAGGGCTATAAATAGCACACACTTTTCACACACGCCAGGATCTAGTTTTTTAGCTCTTTACTTTTTAGCTTAATTTTTAAATGTAGTTTATGTAATTTCTTTTAAGCTTTTGTATTCAAGTATTGTAAGCAAGTTTTTAAATCAATGAAATTAAGTTTTATTTTAAGGAAATCTGTCATAAGCTTTTGTTTACTCATCTTCCTTTTCAACTGATAAGCTTCTGTCTCATAAGCTCTAATAAGCTCATTATAGCTCATCCAAGTCTATAAGCTTGGATTTGAGCTTAAAAGGTACTTAATCTACTTAAATACTTAAAATCATTTAATTACCTAAGCTTTTGGATTGATTGGACTTATGGAAGGGGATCCAATAATGGAAGGGATCCCAAGGACTTTACTGGCTTATCCTTGGATAAGCCAGAGCTGTTGATAAGCTCATTAGAGCATAAGCTTCTGTTTAGCTGAAGCTATTGGTTAGTTTTCATTTAAATTCCTTGTTTTAATTTACTAGTTTAAATTAGCCTAGTTATTTACTAGTTGCTTAATTGCTTAATTTGTTTGCTTATCTAAATGCTTATCTGTGCTTAATTAGTATTCTAATTGCTTATTAGTCTTGTTCAATCATCTGTTTTTAGTTAATATAGACTAGATCATAGTTTTCTTAATATTTGTCATAAAATCTCAAAAACCAAAAAAATATAGTTTGCATAAGTGTAGATCGTAGATTCTAGCTTATTAGGTTATGGATTAATGTTATTTAAGTTTGTTTTAAGCTGTTTATAATCTGGTTTTAAGGTTTCACTCACTAGTTTTTAAATCACAAGCTCTTTTCAAAACTGTCATTATATATAGGAGTGTTTGGATCAGCTTTGTTTGACCTCTTAAAGTCAAAGCTTCTTGGTAATTTTTTCTTTGGTTAGCTTGATTATCTTATTTGATTAAGATATGAGTTGGTTTGTACTGTCAGTTTAAGCTCATAATCATTTTAAGGTTTATTTTTCTTGTTCTAGCACCAGGGGATTTTTCCCTTTGATTTTGCTTGTGAAAATTTGAACCAAGCCATCCAAGGCTTGGTTTGTGTTTGCATTGTGTCAAGACACACTCACTTAGAGAGTTTAATGCAGGATTACCCCTAGAGGTAACCTGCAATTGCATTTTGCCTTTTAGCCTAATAAACCTGCAGTAGTAACTTTAGTTACTACTACCTTCCTTTTTACTTAAGATTTAGCTAGATTAAATTAGTTTTAGGTTTTAAGATTGAGTAGGATCTTAGTATAGATATAGGTTTAGTAAATTTAAGATTTAAATTTCAATTTTTAGCTTATTTCATAAGGTACATTTAGCTTTTAATTTCATCAAAAAACTTGAAAAAGACCAAAAACAGTAGTAAACTAATTAGTTTTTAAAATTTTGATTTCTAGCTTTAGGTGTTTGTTTTTATGATCTATATTAGTAGTTAATAAGTTGTTTGATAAGTTTGCAAGAGCTCAGCTTATGTTAAAGCTTATTGCTCTTTTTAGCCTTTTAAGCTTTTTGAGTCAATGTTTGAGTTTGCTACTTTGATCATCAATTTTAGTTGGCATTAAGTGTTTCTAGTATAGAAAGCTTGTTAGGATTAGCTTATATACATCATAAGCTGCCTGGAACTTCTTTTGTTTTCAAATTTGAGCTTAAAATGAATTTTGTGCAAGCAAATAAGTAAAAATTAGATTTTAAGCCCTTTTAAGCTTGTTTCTGTGAACAGCTTCTTTATAAGCTCTTAGAGAGCTTAATTTTGAGATTTAGCTTATACTCCTTTTATTAAAAGTGCTCAGAAATGTTTGCTTAATAAGTTTTAGCTTTTAGATTTCAAAAATAAAAAAATTCCAAAAAGCTGTGCATGGGACTCGAACCCAGCACCTCACGCTCACACACCCAACACCTTAACCATTGTGCTTCAATAGCTCATCCAACCTCATTCCTTTTCATTTAACTCTTATAGTCATTTTCAAATTCCTTTTTAATAATAAGCCGAAGCTTTTAGAGCTTATTCTAGGGCTTATCTTTGTAGCTTTTTGATTATTCTTATTTTTCCTTAGTTCCTGCTAGTACCTAGTACTTTCCCTGAATTTTTCACATTTTTCCATCTAGTAGATTATTTTTAATCATTTTTCTTAGGTTTTAATTTTCGAAAAATCATAAAAAAATACAAAAATAACTTTTAAAAATACAAAAAAATAGTTTTTAGTATTAAAATAAATATTTCTAGGTTTACATTCATTAAAATCATTTTCATCACTTTTAGATTTTTATTTTCATTTTTAGGCTTTTATTTTTAATTTTAAAAATAGAATTTTAATTTTAAAAATAGTTAAAAATAGTTTTCTGAGTTTTTATGTTATTTTAGACTTTTCTAAGTTTAAAAATCATTTTTGTCTTTAATTTTATTATACTTATTTGCTATTTTTTAGGATAATTAGATTAAAACGAGTTTTAATTCATAATAAATTCAAAAATAATCAAAAAAAATATTTTCCTTTTTATTAAAATTTTATTTAGTCTTATTTCAGGTTTATAAATTTTGTTTGCATTTTTAGGAGTTAATTTTGCTTTACTTGCTTATTTGTCACGTTTTATTTGTTCCCGTTAATTATCTTAGTTCATTTGCTTATTTTAATTGTGTTTTTAATTGGTAGTTATAGATAACCAAAAATATCTTTTCTCTCATTCAAATCATAATCCAAGACTAAGGTCGTGTGTTTTCAATTTCACAAATCGTTGGGGAAACGACCCGGGAAATCATACCTACTTTTACTATGAATTTAAAAAGGAAGAAGATTAGAACCCGAATGATGAAACCGATACGAATAAAACCAACCGATTTAATAAGCTAAATCAAATAATCAAATTCGATCTAGCTTATTAAACCCTTAAGCTTCGGCCTTAGATGTAGAAGGATAGAATAAGAAATAAGACATGAAAAGTTAAGACAAAATAAGCTAATAAGATGAAAAACCTTTTTAGAAAAATAATCTATTTTGAAAACTATATTTTGTAAAAACTAGATTAAATCTAATAAGCTACTTTTGAAAACTATATGTAAAATTAAATTTTGAAAACAAAACTAAATAGCTAATCAGCTATAAAAACTAAAAATCTAACTAATAAGCTCTCGAAATTTAAGGGTGCTCAAGACTTAATGAATAAGTCGAGTAGAAGACTCATGACACCCTTTGTATAATCGAATCGAGCAAGGGATAAGTAAATAAGCAAAAGAAGAAAGCTAGAAAAGAAATTTAATAAGCCGAAGCTTATTTAGAATATTTGAGCTTAGATCTAGGTCGAATAAGCCATAAGAAGGCTTATTCGACTTGTGGAAATAAGCTGGAAAAATCAGCAGCTTCAATAAGCTACCAATAAGCACTTAATAGAAAATAAGCCAGATTTAAACTTATTCTAGAAGCTTCTTCGATCTAAGCTTATTAGGGAAAAGATTAAACGAAACCAATAAGCTAAATAAGAAGTTTATCAGTTTGGTATATCCACCTTAATAAGCCCACAAAATAAGCCGATTAAATAAGCTTAAGATGTAAGCTTAATTCGATAAGAAAAGAAGAAAAAGAAAGAGAAATAAGCAACAAGAATAAGCCATCAATCTTCTAAACATCTTCTATTAATAAGATCCAAGATCCAACAACAATAAGCTAATAAAAGCTTTTACAAAATTTGAATATGCAAAAGGACTTTACGATAAGCTAAACAAAGAAAAACTACACTACTATTTTTTATCTAAAAACTAATGCACAAAATGTAATTTGCGTGCTCTCTTTTATAACCAAAGTAAGGTGATGGGCAAATTCGTCCTTTTAATTGATCAGCCAATAAGAGTCCAAGGAACGTAGGTAAAATAGTCTTTTTCCTACATAGATGTTTGCTTTCCCTTATTAAGCCAATCAAAAAAAAAATTTTTTTTTTTTGGGGGGGGGCCTTTTTCGGGGGGGAGAAGCTTCCTCATAACCGCCATAGAATATAATCTTGATCCACCAATACAAGCCTGCCACGTGGACTTGAGAATTCTTATCTTGTTACCAGTGAAGATATTATCGTAATAGAGGAGCCACATGTTAGCCTTGCATTCGCCAATGATAAGGATAGTGGGGTGAGAGTGGGGAGGCCACTCGCCCAATTTGATTTAATTTAAGCGAGTGTAGGTCACTCGCCACAATGTATAGCAGAAGTCACTTTGGCTATCATAATTTAATATTTCCTTTGTCTTGGGCCAGGACTCAAAGGCTTATTTATTTCATTTTGAACTTGGCCGAGCTTCTCCAACAAATCTTGGGCTTCTTAATTAGTTTAGGTCGGTCTTACCCATATAAATGGAGTTGGGCCGGCCCGATAAGAGATGAAGACAACGTCGGACTCGTAATCTTGTGCTCTTTCCAATGGAATGCTCGAGAAATTTTATGACTTCGTCTTGATCTTGAATAATTAGTAAACTTGATCGAATCGAACCTGAAAATTCCTGTTTTTGCTTTGTTTTTAATCCTTAGTACCTTCAAGACATAAAAACATAATACAAACATATTTGCAATATAATTTTCCATATTTTAGTGTTTTTAGTTCGATTTATAGTGTTTTCCAGGGTTATAAGGATGTGTGTTTTAGCACACATCAATCAACCAAGTGTCAGACTTGATTATCTTTCATGGATTGCATCTCCGCATTCATAACATCAAGCCATTTATCATATTCGAGATATGACAATGCAGCTTTATAGTTAGTAGGTTCATTAAGATCCCCTAATCTATACTCCTCAAATTCTACATTTAGACATAAGCGACCAGGAGCTCGATGTGTCCTTTAAGACCTACGAATATGAGCAACATCAATTTGAGGTTCAAGACTTTCTGCCTCAACTTGATGTTCGCTAGCATTTTCAAAAGGTGATGTATCTTCATCTTAAATTTCTTCAAGTTCTAGAGCTCTCCCACTCGCTTCTTGAGAGATGAGATTCTTTTCAAAGAACTCATCATATCTTGCAACAACAATTTTATTTTTAGGTGGAAAGTAGAAGTAGTAACCCATTATTTCTTGTGGGAATCCTATAAAGATACACTTAGCAGATCTTTGTTGAAGTTTGTTAGGCGTATCACGCTTCACAAGTCCCTCACATCCCTAGACCTTTAAGTAAGACAAATTAGGGACTTTCCCATACCATAATTCATATGGTGTCTTATCAAACTTCTTGGTTGGAACGATATTAAGTAGGCGTGTAGCAGACTCTAAAGCATAATCCCAAAAGGATAATGGCAGAGTTGTAAGATTCATCATTGATCCAACCATGTCAAGCAAGGTACGATTCCTCCTCTCAGACACACCATTGTGTTGTGGTGTGCATAGAGGAGTAAGCTGTTGGACAATTCTACATGATTTCAGATAATCTTTAAACTCTTAACTTATATATTCGCCCCTCCGATTCGATCAAAGAGCCTTTATAGTCTTCCCGAGTTGATTTTCTACTTCATTTTTGAAGACCTTAAATGTTTCAAAGACTTTATGTTTATGTTTAAGCAAGTAAACATAATCATAACGACTGAAATCATCAGTAAAGGTTATGAAGTAGCTAGCTCCTTGTCTTGACACATGTCTAAGTGGACCACAAACATCAGTATGGATTAATCCAAGTAGATCAGTAGCCCTCTCCGTTTGATGCGGAAAAGGTTTCGTTGTCATCTTACCAGATATGCAAGATACGCATTAGTCAAAAGATTCACCATTCGTTGATTTTAAAAGCCCATCATGTTGCAGATTTTCAATGTGTTTCTTGCTTATATGAGCAAGACGACAGTGCCAAAGATAAGTAGAGTCCAAGTTTTTCTTGGCTCTTTTGTTGCTAGAATTATATACAGAATTAACATTTGGCACAAGATTAAGCATATCAATTTCATAAAGACCATCACATGGAATAACATTAAAATAAATAACATTAGTCTTAGAAACTAAAATTCCATAATCCGTAAAACATTAAACAAAACTATTTTCAACCAAACGTGAATATAAAAAACCACCTCATCTAGTTATAGTAGGTACTTTAAATGACAAAGATTGTCTAAAACATTAATTAAAACAATATAGGTAAATATAATTCAAAACTTCTTATAGCTTCTATCTGTGTTACAAACACCATTGCCCAACGTATAAATAGACAGATCCTTGTTTCAATTCCTTTCTCCTTTAAGTACCTGAGTAGTGTTTACAAATTTGAGTACTACAAAACAATGTTCATACTTCCAGGAATTTATTCGGAAAGAAAATAATTATATAGTGAAAATACCTTAAGTACTGGCAGAACCAACTTGCTTTTTCTTATTCATTAACTCAGCAAGGTAGATAAGACACATTCTCTAGTGACCCGCCTCTTTCTAGTAGTGGCAAGTCGCGTCCTTTGTCGGGTGCTCTTTTTTAGTAGGTGAAGTGTTTTTAGGCTTAAGGTCATAAGCTAGCTTAGACTTACCTTTGCCTTTTATTTTTCCCTTCCCCTTAGCTACTTGTGGTTTCTTGTTAGGTTTCTGGATCCTACCACCTTGAATCGCAAGGAGTTGAGGTGTAGCAGCCTTCTTAGGTAAGTCTTTTTCATACTCAATAAGAAGAGCATGTAATTCACCAATTGTCTTCCTCATGTTATGCATATTGTAGTTCCTTACGAATCAAACAAAGTCATTAGTGATGCCATTAAGAATTAAGCAAACACTAATGTCTTGAGGGAGAACATGACCAAGGCATTCCAATTGTTCTAGATAGTTCTTCATCTTAAGAACATAAGAGCTAATGGATTGCCCCTCTTCTTGTTTGCAAGCATGAAAAGTTTGAATAAGGTCAAACCTTTCAACTCTAGCTTGTTATTCAAACATAGATTTCAAATCTTAAAGCATGTCATAAGGACTGTAGTTTTCAAATTATCTTTGAAGTTCTAAAGACATGCTACCGAGCATAAGACATGCAACTTCATTGTGATGATCATATTGAGCATTTCATGCTTCCAATTCCTCATTAGGAGATTTAAGAGCAGGAGCAGGGGTAATAGGTTGTTCAAACACATTGAGTTTCTTTTCAACTCGAAGGACAATCCTTAGTTGATGAAACCAATCATTGAAATTTATCCAGAAAGTTTTTTGCTTTAGGCATCGGACATGAAAGCAATATTGTTCTGGTTTGAGATGGGTATTGCCTTCTGGACATTAACATTAAAATGTTTTTGATTTAAGTACTGTTGATATTTGGGAACAGGGTTTTAGTTGTTGGTTAAGTGATGTGGTGCGCGGGGGAGGGGGGACACGGGGGGGGGGGGCGGTGGGAGGGGTATGGGGGGAGAGATGAGGGTTTTTGTTTTTTTTTTTTTTATAATTTTTTTTTTTTTTTACTTTTGATAAAATACCTTTAAAGAAAATTAACTATCCATAGTTTAAGCAAGTAAACAATTAATTTTCTTAAGGCTAGAATCCTAATTGACATACCACCATCACATCAGTTGATCAGCTAGAAATGGTGTATTTAAAAAGGTGATTGACGAGCAATAATTTCAATACAAGTACAATTCCTAGATTATTATGGGACTTACTTATTACACTTGTGAATAAGCAAATAGTGTTAAGTAAGCATGTTTTATCCCATCTATGCCTCGAGCTTAAGGATCTCACCAGCTTAACTCGATTAAGTCGCCTAATAAAGAACTGTGATTATAACACCATCGTCTTGCAATTTATCTATGTCTCACATAGAGTAAAAGACAATTGTAAGTGTTCTTACAATTGGGTGGCAATGACTTAGTTTTCAAAGGGTATAATTTTGACAAATAACGTGTATCTCAAATATGTACGAAGAAGCATGCATACATCTTCGTACCATAGATTTTAATAAAAACTTTACTCAATTAAGTTATTTATTATAGTGTTTCAAGATGTCACTAAATTTTCGATGCATACATGTGTATAAAATAGCGACAATACACTTTTTAGAAAATTGACGATTCAACATGTTTTCAAACTTAAAGAATTGTAATTTTACCGCGGGAAAAGATTAAAAGAAAGACCAAGCCCTATATTGTACTTTGCATGTGTCAAAAGATAAAATTTCTTTGGATAATTACCTCATATGCTAAAGCATGTAGTGGCACGAGAGAAAATTAAAGGTCAATCAAACTCTAGACCATTCACTAAAACCATGTCCTTGCAAGAACTTGCACCTATGTGTCATGCCTTGCAAGTCATAATGTAGTAGTGAATTTCATCATTGATAAAATTGTAGATCTTTAGCTTAGAAAACACATTATAAACTATTGTATTTGCAAGTCTCGTCGCGGGAAACTAAGTTTATTATGGGATGTAAGCCCAATCCTTGATGACACATACGACTTCGCAAGAACAATCGTTTATAATAAATCTTGTTTCATAGTTTTTAGTCATGTTTATATTTTTTATAACAAAAAATCCCTTTGCTTTGAACATGAGTCACAACTAATAAGCAAATATAAAAAACTAAACACATAACAATTATCGTGCCAATTAACAATTAATGAATACATGCAAATTATAAGCCGATGACAACCTAATAAAGGCTAACTAGGGACAATAATATATATGCCTAAACAACGCTTTCGCTTACGCTGGATAAATCCATGATAAGTCGAGCCACATGCATCGAGAAACTTAATTGCGTAAACCTTGTACAAGTATATATCACATAGCACATAACACAAAAAGCTGATCAGAAAGTTTAGTCGACTTCAGGCCCCGACCAGACAAGGATGGTGTCTTCCTCAGCCTTAGCAGTAAACTACAAAGTTGTAGCCTACTGAGTCGTGGGTCTATCATAAAATTTCATACTCATTATGTTTATTTAGTTATGAATTTTTTAGTAAACTGGTGTCATGCAATCAGCAAACAAAAAAAATAGCATGTGTATAACAAGGTAAATCATCGAATTTGCATGCCAAACAATTAACACTTAATTATATATCATATATCAACATATTAATTCATATTATCCATGGTAAACATGCATGCGTTTATTATGGAGAATCAATTAAACAAGTAATCATAGTAAACAAGTTAAATAACGACAATTATAAGCAAGTAATCAAGCGTTATTAGCATGTAAAATTAGAACACGACCTAGGGTTTTTCATCTACAATTTTTTAAGAACCCTAATGGGTCGATTTAAGCAAGAAAAATGCCCATAGGGGTTGATTAAAAATAAAACACGAAAACATGAGAATCAAGCATTTTTAGGTCTAATTTTACGTTTTTTATGTAATTAACTACACTATACGATGACTCGTGATGCCACTCTTGGAATTATACATATTATACAAGTAATAAACACAAGTAAGCTTTGGATAGATTGATCACATATAACATACAATTACTTAACATAAAACAAGAAAACAAACATCGTTTACCTTTTTTGTGGTTATTGAAGATCAAACAAAAATACCTTTGGATTTGAGCTCTTGAAATCGAACCAATTATATGAAACAATATACGATTCTAAAGCAAGAGTCTTTTATAGTTTCACACACAAGTTTATTATCAATTCAATTAAAATGCTAGTTCTTGATAAACGATAAGCAAAACAATCACTTGGATTTTAAACCAAACTCGAATCCCTTCACTTAGGGGATTTAGATCTATTATCAATCTAAATCCCCTAAGTGAAGGGATTCGAGTTTGTTTTGTTTTGGTTCAATTAAAATGCTACTTTTATTTTATAACGATTTTTGTGCCCCAATGTAAGTATTTCTAAACATTTATGTGTGAAAAATGATTATTGTGATTGTAATCTATAAACGTCGAATAAATATAATTTGTTAATATGTTATGTATAAATATTTAAATGAAATTATTGTAACGAAATAACTTTATATGACTTTTACGTATTTAACGTCATTTAATTTTACTAAAATGATATTTTACGTTATAGACTATGTTATTGTTTATATGGTTAAACTCGATTAAATATATAAAATGGTTAACCGTGACCCAAACCGCGGGTAACCGCTCACTTCGGGTACCCGCGAGTCCGGTTACCCGCCTAGTACGGTTCGGTTTCGGGTTGTAAAATTCATTACCCGCCCCGTGACGGATAGTGAAAATCTTTCAACTAACCGAACCGAACCGCCTCATGAACACCCCTATTCAAATATACTAACGGTGTGTCACTCACCCCCACTCCTTCTACACTCCCACAATCCCACTTTCTTGTCACCATTTTTTCTGATAAAATAAAATCACAGGAACAATTTTAAAGCACTTTGATTTCTGTGATTTTATTTGATTTCGTTAGGGAAACTCCCCCATACTCTACACATGGATTTGCCCCTATATACGGGTATGGAGTAAGCGAGAAAGAATAAAGTTAGTTGTTTAAATTATAATTACGTAATTATATATTTGATAGATTGCATTTTCTTTTATAAAGGTAAATGTATTTTAGTTTAACAACATTACTCAATTTTTAAGTTTTAAGCAAATATATTTCTCTTTATATGTATATATGTAGTATAGATATAAATGTACTCCGTATACTATACTTCTTAGATATATATTCCGTAATAAACTTATGTATCAAAAAACAAATATACGTTGTATTTTTGCATTAAATGGTGTTTTAATAATTACATTAATTGGCAATGTTAAATATATATGTTGTGCATAAATCAATTTAATTATACAACATGCATATATAATTGTATTTCTTAACATAGACTTTTGAATTATCTTAGTTATTTAATGGAGTGAATGGTTTTCCTCTATTATATTTAGTTTAGATTAGATAAATATATAGACTAGTCGATCTCGTAAGTAACTTATTGAGATCATATCTTTTGACGATCTCAACTTTGAAATATGTGAATGACAATTATATGTGTGAAAGTAATAATGGAGAGATCTTAGCTACTTCGTGCAATGAACTTTCCTCATGGATCTGAAATTTCACTCTGAATATTTTTTTTTGTTCTTTTTGTTTTAGATATCTAATTTTCTATTAATAAGCAAATCTTGTATAATCGGCGATATATGTAGAGTACTTAAACTAGTAAACAGGTTTACCGTGATTTTTACACTTGCATTTAACTTTGGCTTTGGGGTCTCCTTTTCAGTGATCAGATACATATATATCTTACTAGTAACATAACCCGCTCAACGGGTGGGTTTGCTTCATAATAATATTGTAATAATTACTTTATACTTCAGTCTTCAGCCAAACAAAACAAAGAAGACGACCAACCTACAAAAGACTGCAAAGAAACCAACATATGCATATACAATATCTAAAAACTATAACACGGTTCATTGTTTGGGTTTTGAGAAAATGGAGGCATGCCTTTTTTTTACTAATCTACTGAGTGATTACCAAAATAATACAAATCATCTTTGGCGATTACCTTGACACGAATCAACGACCCAAGTCCAATTTGTATTTGATTGAAAAATAGTATCCAAAGTATCCAACCTGTTAAAACAGAAGTCAAGTAAATTATACAAAACCAGATATCAAAATCACCTATTAAACTAAGCAACATTACGTGTGAACTGAATGATTAAAAATTGTGCGTATCACTTTTGGTATTCCTCCATTTTAGGCGCCGACGGCAGAAGGAACAAAAAAGGGTGATACGTAGCTTTGTTTCCGGTTCGATCGAAAAGAGAAGATAATAACAAATTCACCAATGATAGGCGTTTTCAATCTTATTTTCGGATCTTGGCTATTCTGTTGTTAAATAACGATGGCAATTGGCACAGGTCACCGA